>CM019170.2:2046622-2097828 GCA_009739505.2 Apolygus lucorum | reverse complement strand
AGAAGTTGAATTTCATCAGATTGTTGAAAATATGGGCAAATTTACCGTCAGATGGTTTAGACTTTGATGAAGGTTTTGAGTGACTTCATCGGAAGGACAATAGAGTGAAGCTGTTTTAGTTTGATTTTCATTATTTCTTTAGTCAAACACTTGATAGTTTTGCACTGGATGAATAAGCTTTTCTTCAGCTGGATGGTTGTTCTTTTCTATGTAAAATAGGACCGAGAAGTGAAGTGCGGATACTGCGATCTCAGTCCGAGAATCTACAAAAGAAAGGTGTACAAATCACTTTTATAGTTTAGAATAAACATATTTCAAATAGTTAATTATATTCTCGCTGAATGGATTGATCAACTAAACGCGAAGACCTTTACTGTACAGTAAATCTAGAGATTAGCAAGAGGTAAAAGTTGATTACGCGATGGAGTAATCAAGTACATACAATTCATTGAAACGTAGGTGGTACAAAAACAGCGTTGCCCTGCGTAGAAAGTGTCTCGTGTTCACCAAACTAATGTTTGGTTTGAGGCATGTCTTCCTAGAGAGTTAAGCACAGATCCAGGTCACCAATAGATTCTGAATGCAAAAAAAAATCAATGAAAAAAAAGGAGATAACGCTAAATTTTCCAGGAGAAGGATAACCGTTAATGAGTGGGACATGCAGAGGGCGTATTCTAGATCCTCTTCCAAGAGAATCCACCATGAAGGTATTTCCGAGGGGAGATGGGATTATGATGACAACGGTTGTGTTGATTTGCACATTACTACCCAATGGGTCATTTTACCATCCACCTAAACCTTCTTGATGAGTGCGTACCCGTGCCGAACTCTTCACACTGACCAATTTCGTTCTTGTTCTTCGCACCAACCGAATTAGTTAGGTATTCAAGATCAATCAAGTATTATAACCCATTTTTGTGTTATAAGTACAAAAAGAATAACACTACCTAATTATTTGCTGATTGATAGGTTTGGCATGAAAACTCGAAAAGAAGAAGATCATAATGACATAAAAGTAAGTGGTAAATCAACCATTTATTTACTGGTTAGATCGGTGATTATTTATAGTTAACTGTAAAGAGTATTGAAATTATCTGAATAATCCATTGATCTGCGTTGGAAATGCGTTGGAAACCCAATTTGATGGGTGTTATGATGTATGAAATGGATTCGAATCGATCTCGCTGCAGTTGTCATTCCTTTCTGTATGACTGTTCCTACTTTCTACTAACAGAATTACGTTCTTTATAGTGGGAAGTTTCACGGGATGGAGTTTTGGGCTGTGAATGTGTTATAAATTCTAAGGTGAGTGATACAGGTCGCTCAGGGTAGTCTCTTCAAACTTGAGAGTGCATTGCTCCCTGCGTCGAGAGCTCTTATCATTATCTCGGAAGAGGGATGCAGAAGCCCCTTCTCGGTCCACCACCTTCATCCTTGTTATTCTCTCCAGTGCTGAAACGTAGCGGCGACCTTCCGAACTAATCTCAGTTCTCGAAGCTCCCGACAGATGGCTCTTGCTGCCAGGATACGAAGATAATGGAAGGTGGATGTTTTACCTACCTCGTACATCCATGGAGCAACCTCAATGATTTCGAGGGCTCCCGCTAGAGTGATCCTCCTGTCTCGTTCATACAGATGTGTAAAACTCATCCATGCCGGGTTTATCTTTCGCTATAACATCCATGGCGCCGGCATCCTGACCAGAAGGCACTCTTGGGCCCCGGGAGGGACCGCGGGCATACATTACAAAGGTCATTGGTACATACCCACTCATTTTTTCCTCAACTTTGATTAAAAATTTTCAACCGTAAATGTACCCAATCTTGAGGCACAATCAGGACTCTAATTGTCTGCTGTTGATGAAATACATGCTGCCAATCATAAGCATCACCGGTGAGTACCTACTTTCCGGCCTGCAGATACCCGAGCTTGATCAGTACCTATGCATCTAGTTTCTTTGTTCTACCTCAATTGGGATTTCGTCTGCTTGATCACAGATTTTGCTGGAGGAATTCAAATACCCACCTGACCTTGGAGATATGTGAGGGATTCTACTGTGGATTGGTTTTGTTCGCTGATACATCCAAATTCTGCCACCCTGGTGAGTTGAATAAGCCATCCCCAACCTAACCCCTTTTGTGACATGGCATGCATAATATTATCACATGAGAAATTCGGGAGAAGTCCTATCCTGGTGATCAGTGTTATTACAGATCATGTGATCGTTGTGATTACCGAGCCTCCTGTGATGGGTGTAACCATCGAGCCTCCTGTGATAGTTGTGACTATCGAGCCTCATGTGATGTTTGTGATTATAAGGAGGATGTTCAGAGATGCATTAACTGACACAGCTATGATTGTGGGTTGTCTAGGTACCCCAAGTGGTGCAACCTGTTGATAGAACCGTCCACTCGTATAAGCTGATTGAACGGACTACCCCGATAGGCTGCCTCCACTGGTTGGTTTGTTCCCTGGATAACTGCATCAAAACTGGGAAAAAATTTTTCTTATCGTTTGTTTTGCGTGCCCATCGTTTTCTTAAACACTCTCCTCGAAGGGTAGGTAAATTTTATGCTCTGTTGTTCCAGGCGGCTTTTGCCATAGAAACCTTGGAGGATCACAAGTTCTGGCAGTTAAATAATGGTTGATGGTCTGAACCATGGCTCTTGATAGTATATTGATTAATAAAATACGACTAAAATTTGTATAGTGGTACTTATAACTATCTCCCAAAGGTTATTTATGATCTTAGGAAATATCTTTCATTGCTTGTTATTGCTTCCGAGTCTACCAAGGTAGCGGAAGCTTTGTTTTCACTTTTCAAGGATGAAAAAAAAAAGTTCTCCAAAATCAAAATTTTCACTCGCGTTTTGCGTTTTAGACCTTTCTGAACAATTTTGGTTCCGTGTCTGTGTGTCTGTGTGTCTGTGTGTCTGTCTGTCTGTGTGTCTGTGTGTCTGTCCGTCTGTCATGATTTCCTTGTAACGCGCATAACTATACGAAGTTATTGTCCGATTTCGATGAAATTTTCAGGGATTGTGCGGGTTGGTGTGTAGACGGTCCCCTATGAAAATCATCATCCCCGGACTGATAGAAGCGACTGCGCATGCGCAAACGTGAATTCCTTGTAACGGCCATAACTTCTACATTTTCCATCCGATTTCAATGAAAATTTCAGAGATGTTACAGATTAGTATTTAGATGGTCCCTTATGAAAATCATCATCCCCGGACTGATAGAAGCGACTGCGCATGCGCAAACGTGAATTTCCTTGAAACGGCCATAACTTCTACATTTTCCATCCGATTTCAATGAAATTCTCAGGGATTATGCGGATTAGATTGTAAATGGTCCCCAATGAAAATCATCACCCCCGGACTTATAGTAGCCGATGCGCATGCGCGAACGTAAAATCCGTGTAACAGCCGTGCGTACGTCACAACCTCAAATTCTACACAATCTACTGTCTGGCACCCGTAGCACATGTACAGCGAGTCATTTTATTACGTGAGAGGTCTCGGGTACGAATCCCAGCCATGCCAAGATATTTCTGGATTTTTTGAGTAGTGACTCTTACATTTTTCATCCGAATTTGATGAAATTTTCTAGGATTATCCAGAGTAGCGTGTAGATGGTCCCCTATAAGGGTAGTGAAAGGTACTTAGAGATTGGTGTTTTGAGATTAACTACTATGCATCGGATCATCTATATAATCGGGTTATGGATACGAGGAAGCTATGTGCCACACCCACTTGGCAGACGTTTTTTGTTTGTTAGGAGTTTAAATAGTAAGCTTTAATTGTTGCATCTTTATTGAAAATTCATTTTGAGCGGTACCGCAGATAGATAGGTGGATAGATGTGCATCTCATATATTTAAAGAGCAATATATATAATTGTTAAAATTGTGTATGGATCTTTGTTACTTTCTTCCTATTCAGAAAGTATCTGGCGCCCAACAACTAAAGGTAAACTATACCAACATTACCATTGCTGAGCCTGGAAGGCCACTATTCCAGTAATCCACCCCTTTTTGAGCTAATCGAGATATAGCCAAAGTTAAAAGTGAAATAGCAAGAAAAAAGAGTTACAAAGGTGTGCGAGTAATAGCCTCCCAGTTTTTCCCTCGTTTGGAACGACTGGAGTACCTAATTGTATGATGAATGATGATGCACGAGGTAGGTAGAGAACATACTTGCACTGACAAGATTACAAATTAGCAAGGCTGTGAACTTTGTTTGGGGAACTTGAGCATGAGACAGGAGAGATGTTACCGAGTTAGATACCTACTCGTGCTATGCGAGGATGCTGCTCATCCAATTTGGGAGACTTCCGCGCAGAAACCTCCTTCGTGTCTCATTCTGCGACCTCCATCAATCTATCGAATATACCCTTTCAACGGAAATATCATTTCCCTCGAAGTTCACTGAATAATACGGACTTTGACGGTTCCGAGACATAAAATCCCGAGAGACTCTCATTAGAAATGGGATTTACATGAAAGGCGGCGGCCGGTGAGAGAATGCAAATTGAATGGCCGAAGCTCGAGGAAGGACAGCGCCGTTTGCGTTGAAATCACCTTTCAAAGGTTTTTCCCGGGAAACCATTTCGTGAACAGGGCGTCGGGTCTGGGCTGTTAAACACACCTGCGAGCGTGTTTTGCCAAGGAATTCTGCATGGCCAAGTTATCATCTTCATTCCTTGACTGTGGATTATGCGGCAACAGTCTGCTTGTAGGAGCAAACCACCTTGTTTAGGGTTGATCGTGCGTTGGAACGGTACTTTCGTTTCGTAGCCGCGTGTAATGTGGCATTATATTGGATTTTTGTCCTTGCTCAGGGTGTGAAGTGCTGTTTTTACATCTACGAACTTGGGAGGATTCTGAATGAGGAATTCTCAGGGGTCTTGTGTCTCAGAAAACCACTTTCATCAATTTTCCTTAGTAGTAACAATATTAAATATTTTTCTGGAGCAATTTTATCATTAGAGACTCACGAAAACAGTGGAATTTTCCTTGTTTGCGTTGTTCTTTGTCACGACGAAGTAAGAAATTTTGGAGTTTTTGTGTTGTCATGGTCGATTCAGGTGACTTCCATAGAGTATGTGTTCAGGGATTGTTTCAGTTGAGAAGATTTTCCATTGATTTCCCTTTTATAGTTAAAGTTAAATACTCCAACTGGCGAAGACTCTGTTATTGCATCTCATGGCTATGCTAGGCTAGCATTCTATGGCATTACTCAAGCATTGTCTGCCATCATGAAATGCCACCTTCTAGCTTGATTTTCATGCGACGTCTTATTCCAGACAACTGAGGTGACTCAGGATTGATCAGTTGAAAATATTGCTATTGATTTTCCGTTTTAAGTTAGACTCCAACTGGCGAAGACTATGCTAGGTTGGCCTCCATCACAAGTCTATGCTAGGTTGGCCTCCATCACAAGACTATGCTAGGTTGGCCCCATCACATGACTATGCTAGGTTGGCCTCCATCACAAGACTATGCTAGGTTGGCCTCCATCACAAGACTATGCTGGGTTGGCCTCCATCACAAGACTATGCTAGGCTGGCCTTCATCACAAGACTATGCTAGGTAGGCCTCCATCACAAGACTATGCTAGGTTGGCCTCCATCACAAGACTATGCTAGGTTGGCCTCCATCACAAGACTATGCTAGGTTGGCCTCCATCACAAGACTATGCTAGGTTGGCCTCCATCACAAGACTATGCTAGCTTGGCCTCCATCACAAGGACTATGCTAGGTTGGCCTCCATCACAAGACTATGCTTGGTTGGCCTCCATCACAAGACTATGCTTGGTTGGCCTCCATCACAAGACTATGCTAGGTTGGCCTTCATCACAAGAATATGCTAGGTTGGCCTCCATCTCAAGACTATGCTAGGTTGGCCTCCATCACAAGACTATGCTAGGTTGGCCTCCATCACAAGACTATGCTAGGTTGGCCTCCATCACAAGACTATGCTAGGTTGGCCTCCATCACAAGACTATGCTTGGTTGGCCTCCATCACAAGACTATGCTTGGTTGGCCTCCATCACAAGACTATGCTAGGTTGGCCTTCATCACAAGAATATGCTAGGTTGGCCTCCATCTCAAGACTATGCTAGGTTGGCCTCCATCACAAGACTATGCTAGGTTGGCCTTCATCACAAGACTATGCTAGGTTGGCCTCCATCACAAGACTATGCTAGGTTGGCCTCCATCACAAGACTATGCTAGGTTGGCCTCCATCACAAGACTATGCTTGGTTGGCCTCCATCACAAGACTATGCTTGGTTGGCCTCCATCACAAGACTATACTAGGTTGGCCTTCATCACAAGAATATGCTAGGTTGGCCTCCATCACAAGACTATGCTAGGTTGGCCTCCATCACAAGACTATGCTAGGTTGGCCTCCATCACAAGACTATGCTATGTTGGCCTCCATCACAAGACTATGCTAGGTTGGCCTCCATCACAAGGCTATGCTAGGTTGGCCTCCATCACAAGACTATGCTCGGTTGGCCTCCATCACAAGACTATGCTAGGTTGGCCTCTATCACAAGACTATGCTAGGTTGGCCTCTATCACAAGACTATGGTAGGTTGGCCTCCATCACAAGGCTATGCTAGGTTGGCCTCCATCACAAGACTATGCTAGGTTGGCCTCCATCACAAGACTATGCTAGGTTGGCCTCTATCACAAGACTATGGTAGGTTGGCCTCTATCACAAGACTATGCTAGGTTGGCCTCTATCACAAGACTATGGTAGGTTGGCCTCCATCACAAGGCTATGCTAGGTTGGCCTCCATCACAAGACTATGGTAGGTTGGCCTCCATCACAAGGCTATGCTAGGTTAGCCTTCTGAAACATTACTCAAGCATTGTCTGCCATCATGAAATTCCATCTTGCAAGCTCGACTTTCTTCTGACGCCTCCTTTTAAACAACTTGTTGATTTGAAAGTTCCGATAGGTTGAAATTAATAATGCCAACCCAGCAATTCAAATTGCTGAAATTTGCTAATCCCCCATAATGTGGAAATTCAACTTCTTGGCAATCTTTCATCAATGATAGACGCCTAAAATGCCCCTCTGCCGAACTAGCGTGAATACAAGTATAAATTCAACGGTTGAAACCTTATGAGTAATTTTATGTTTTACTAGGTGAAGCCTACTAAGGTATTTATTTTGACTTTTATCCATCATTATTTTAGTGTATTCATTATTATTATTTAGATCTAAGATTTTGTTGTAACTTAGTTATTATGTCGGTTTGACCATATTTCGAAACCAATTTTTCCTTCTGTTTACAACGGCCTCGAGGATGGTGTATTCATCATATTTATATTTATCGAGGCATATTTCTCCGTGGAATCCCCAGTTGAAATGACTTAGCACAATCAAGATCATAGAATAATATACAGGGTGTCACCCTTTCGGGCGCACCACCGGGCAGGGTTCGACTCTACTACTAAATTGCAACAAAAAATGTATCGTCGCAATTTTGTTTTAGAGGCTTCGTTTTTGAGTTATTTCACTATCAAGATTTTTTTCGTGTTTTCGACCTTACATCACTAAAACGGCTATAACTCCCTTAATTGATGAAGTAAATTGAAATTTGATTATGTAATTGGATAGAGCGTCAAATTTCCTATCACCCTGATGGGGTTGTAGAAAATTTCAAATGAAACGAACGGGTGTAAAATAAGCTAAAAGTAAAAAATTGGTAAAGTTTCGAAAATTTTCACTTTTTTCAAAGTTTGATTCTCGAAACGTCGTGAACGGAAATATCCATGCTGTAAGCCTAAAACTTGCATGTGAATCCCAGCTTTCTAACGGTGTAGTCATTTTTTTAAAACACCTCTTATACAGTTAGAAAATGAAGAAGAAGAAGAAGAAAGAAGAAGAAGAAAATACATGTATTTAACATATTGAACATACATACAAAATTATTAGTTAGAAAATGACGTTTTTAGGGTAGAAATCGTTCATTTTCGGGTGTAAATCGGCGTTTTTCACCAGGAATGCTTTCTAACTTATTAAATCATTTGACATGAAATTTTACGTAGTTTTTGACGCTGAATCGAATCTTAACACTTTCCGATCTCCTCGACAAACAAATAGTACTTTTCAAGCCTTTTCCTTTGGGCTAAGGGCTCAATCTCGTTGTTCGTTTTATCCAAAATTGTTATTAATTACCCGCACTCCTTCCATATGTTGACTTACATAGTAATTTTTGCCCTCTTTCTTGAAAATAACGTCCCGATCATTTGAGGAAAGCTTTATTTTTTCGATAGATAACAAGTTGGGAGTCGAGGACTCAGTTGTTGTACCCTGTTTGCTTGAAGGGCTTTAAAAGTACTATTTGTTTGTCGAGGAGATCGGAAAGTGTTACCATTCGATTCAAGCGTCAAAAACTACGTAAAATTTCATGTCAAATGATTTATTAAGTTGGGAAGCATTTCTGGTGAAAAACGCCGATTTACACCCGAAAATGAACGATTTCTACCCTAAAAACGTCATTTTCTAACTGATTAAGAGGTGTTTAAAAAAAAAAGACTACACCGTTAGAAAGCAGGGATTCACATGCAAGTTTTAGGCTTACAGCATGGATATTTCCGTTCACGACGTTTCGAGAATCAAACTTTGAAAAAAGTGAAAATTTTCGAAACTTTACGAAAGGGTGACACCCTGTATTTTCACAATATTCCAAAGTGCCATTAAAATACAAATTTTGGTAACGTTAAGGGAGTCTCAGTCGGTATCTAAGCTTATCTCATATGATTCCATGGAAAAACGCTTTATTATCCCTAGCGGGGGATACATGAACTGTAGGTGTGGTTTAGACACTCGTTTTCCGTAACCTTAGAAGCATTCAACGAGTCATGGACACGAATTTCATGATGATGCGGCAGTCCAGTGGCTTCGGATGGGACGTCAAAAACATAGCAACTTCCAACTAAAAATCTCTTCTCCAATTCCACTTCGAAATATCGAGGTTGACGCCAAACGTTTTTGCGCTCAGCATTTCCCAGGGTTTTACGACCAAGTGTGTTTTTACTGCTAGTTGTATAGCTGAGGTGTTCGGTTGTATAGTTTGCCACTCCCCAGCGGGGTATCGGAATCGCCCAATAACTTCGGGCCAGCTCTCCCGGGTTGACATTTAAGCTGCTGAGGGGGGATATTGTTCTTATGTAATGTTGGAGGTCGCGAACCCGTTGTCAGATTGTATTGTCCTGTTGCGCAAGGGAGGAGGCACCCCCTTCGTTTGAATAGTGGGTCATAGCTTCGGACCCTCTTCGTGATCTGCCTTTTCATATTTTCACCTAATTTCGGAATCTTCAAGTTGAGATATGTTCTCGATATTATCGACCAAAATTCGAAAATCGCTCCTTTCCACCCAAGACGGACAGTGATCCTAACTGTTTGGAAAATTATAGTTATTTCTCATAAACTGCACATCAAGATGTGTTCTACGTTCAGTTGGTCCGACCAACCAATTTATTTGAGGTAATTCGCTCTTCAATTAAACATGATCTAATCAGTTCTAAATTGGAAGGCCTCAACGAGACAAACCGCCTTGATCAAATTTGTCCTGTGACAGAAACAGCTTTGATCCGACTCAATCAGTTCCCAAAGGACTAGAGAAAGCTCAGAGGGAGTGATCAAGAGAGGTCACATCAATCACTGCCGTTAAAAGGGAGGACAAACAAGGAGGAAAGCTGATAATTCTAGCGACTTCCTTGAAACAGTCATCTTCTTCAGTGGTTCAACGTTGAACTTGTGTCTATCTACTCACGTCTACACTTCCGCGAGAAAATTAACTGGTCTACTTTGAGAAAGAAAAAAAAATGCTTCCGCTGCCTCCGGTAAACTCGGAATCAAAACCGGTAGGGAAGTGTTCTGATGTGATGTGATTAGGCCAATTTACTCGTGTTTGTTTCTTGCTGAATAAAGCCTTATTATATGAGGTAAATTCCTAGTTCACTTCATTACAATTTATTCAGCAAGCCTTGGACAAGTTTCTCAACCCGGAACGACTGGACGTGGATTCAAGATCTTAATGGACTCACAGGTACAATACGAGCATGGGGAAAGTGGTCCAAAGGTTTCAACAACAAATATTGAACTATTTCCCCTACCTTCACTTTGCACCGACCAGAAGGGACTACTCCAATATTCTTATTTTTGTACCATTTCCCCCAATTGATTCCCGAGTATTTGGTCAAATAACTTCATCCGGAACATTATTTTTAGAACCACTTCGTCCAAGACGGAATTATAACAGTTTCGCCTGGTGGATTTAGACCAGTTTACCTCTACCAGTTTCCACATCAACATATTAACAGATTTTCTGCTGAAATTGCAAAGAAATTTCATTTTGAGGACATACGTACCAACCAAGATCGGCAAAACGCAGATAAGATTCAGTGCGTGCAGATGCGTTTTCCTGTAGTTGTAGCCTTCTACCTAAGATTCTAGAATACGATCTTCACCTCTACCGAAATGTTGAATGCACACAAAGTCGAAGGCAAACAAACACTGACTTGAATATATCATAGCCTGCATAAAGCAACGAATATGTCACATACACAGATAGATAGATTGACAGAGAATAGAAACAAGCCACTTTACATTTTCAAAACATCAAAATACGACTGCGAAATGCAAAAACCTAGCTGGAGATTAGTTCGTTAAAACTGACGAGCAACAGATGACCGACGAGGACGTGGGGAGGCGGGAGGATCGCACGCTGCACGTAGTAGAAATAGAATATTTATAGCATCCACCCTCAGACAGGCGATTGGTTTGAATGGATTTTTATGGAACGGCTCGTTGCTTACTTCATTTTAGAATTTTCATGAAGATACGATCTAAATGAGATCAATGTTAATAATCGCAAGGGGATTGATACTCGGACACATCCATGAGTAAGAGATGTGCAAAATATGACTTCTAGGTTCATTTTAATAAGCCATTGGGTAATATTATGTCATTATTTTCATTATCAGACTTCACAGCAGGATTGCAATTAGGTAGGTACCGAAGAAGTTTCTTCACAAGTATTCACGTTGATATGATTAAAATCATGTTTCGCTGTTAATTTGTTGCTCTGAAATGTCAAAGGAAAACAAAACAGACTCTACAGTCACAGGCAATGTTTACGCTAATGGAATGTGGCTAAACTTGGTGCTAAAAAGAATTACCACCATAGTAGGAATATTACCTGTTCATTTGTCGTATAATGTTATAGTAACACGTAACGATATTTGTTAGACTCATTTTCAGATTTTTACAAAACTGTTTATTTACGCTGGGTCTAAATATCAAATAGGTACCTACCTACTCTTTACTAAGAAGTTACTACGATTCTGAGAGGCAAAATTAAATTTTGCTAAATACAAACTAAGGACCCTTAGTTAAGGTCCCTTGACTTTCCCCCTGAAATCACCCAATTTCGTATCAAATTGCTGTTATATTGAGCATGTGTATCCAGGTTGTTGAAGTGAATGTTGTTTGGTTGCTCTGGTCCCTTGTAGCGAATTCGTACTAACATCACGATTCATCAAGGTTAATTATTGGCACGTTCGGAAAATACCTTGCCTCTCGAGGAAAGTTCTTTCCGATCACATCATGATCATTGGCAAAAAATGCAACGTCTTAAGAATCCCATCCTCGCATGTTCAATCGCGTGCCAGAGTCTGCACGGATACCTCGAGGTGCATTCTTTCATCGGTGTCCATCCTCCAGCGTTTTCGCTAATCGTGACGAGAAAGCGCTGAAGGGCGATTATAAGGCTTTCCAGATTGGAATGAGCGAGTCTTCTGGACGTGTCCCCTCGGGGAGCGTTTCCGCGGTACTTTGATCGCGTTGTTGTTCATTTCGAAGGGAACTTCGTAGTCTATGATGGAGTCCAAGTGGCCAAGTCGTAAGGTTATAAGGAGTACTTTATTATTGGTATTTGTGGGTTTCAAATGGAAACATGTAATGAACTCATTCGATACGCAAGTTTGCTATCTTTCTTCAAAACTGAAAGGTCTAGTCCTGAAGAATCCATCGTTACTTGAAACCCCATCGATATGACCTGCTATTGAGAGATCCACCTATGTTTTTGTTTATTATTTTCAATAATGAACCTTTGGAATCTTCCAAAAAACAAATTTTAACCCCCCCCCCCTCAAAATTAAGTGGATTACGTTTCAAGGTCCGTAGAATCCGAAAATCGAATAAAAATTTGGCCGTCCGTACGTCGTATCAACCGTTTGGTATGTTGTAAGGTTGTACATTTGGTACTTCTAAGGGTTGAAAAATAAAGGCTGACATTTTCAAAACGTCCTAGCTCAAAAAATGTCGGTATTAAGGTATTGTTTTTCCTTCAATTTAAAATACTATTGAATTTTTAGAATCGAATGAGACCACCCAGAGCTCAGTAGGACCAACTGTTCGCTCCCTATGAGAACTTGAGGGTTTTTCATTCGATGAATCAGAAACACAGGTGTGAGGCTTAATCTCCGTTGAAATTTTAGCTGACTAAAATGCGTTCGTTGTTCGTTTCCTCGAGAAAGTACAAAACACTGGTCATCATGTTCTAGACTTGGTTGAAGTATAAAAAAATTTACTCAATGACTCGATTTATGGAAGTCGAATTGTATTACGAGTAATTCACAACGAAGAAGCAGTAACACAAAGCACAATCTTGAGAGCAGTCTTAAGAGCCTTTCAGGCCAGCTTAAAACGTGAATTGACCTTCTATTTGTAAGGCTTACCTTTATCATCTTGAAATTAGTATTATCCAGAGTTTACGTCCATACTTTGATGGGAAACTTATCATAATCAAACTTCCAATCATTTTCACCGTCCAGCAACTTTTTCAAGTTGAAGAAGTCCCTATCTTCAGCTACTCTCACATTACCGACATCCATTGATTACTTGGTGAATTATCAAAACCAAGGAAGGACTAATTAAATTAAACAATCAAATTAAACATGCATTTCGGTTGAATTAAACGAAAAAAAAACTGGTTCCCTAATCTATAGAAATTAAACTAACAGGAGACCACAACCTTGGCGGATTGATTAATTTATCAGGAGTTATCAGAAACTGAAAAATACGTCCGAAAAATAGTACTCAGTTTTGCATCCTTTGCAACCAGTAGGTATTCAAATTTCCTAATGAAGACACTCGCAACTCCCTACTTCTTCGCATTGAGTGAAGTTTTTATTTCTTCAAAATAAACATGATTGTGAAGGTAAAATATGGTTGATGACAATGAAAAAGCTGTGTGCTTTGCAGGCGAGTGATTCATACAGAAAATATTTTTGTGTAATAATTTGCTGCGTTTTTTTGTGTGGAGATCAAATTCCATGGGATTGGAATACAATTTCACCTTTTAAATTGCCACTGAAAAGTACCTGTATTGATGAAAACAAACATTTTCGCCCTAATTTCTGTACATCAACGTGCAAGAGACATCACCAGTAACAGACAAATGTCCAGTTTTATGCAATATGCTGGAGTCCATTGTCAGACGTGTCAGGATTGAAAAAGAAGCCTTTTTGAATGGTAAAACTGATATCGTGTATGGGTATTTATTTATATATTTAAAAAACGCTGCAAATCATTGCTCAAAGGTTTATTATTTTCTGTACAGATCACCCTTCTGTATAGATCACTGGTTCTCCATCAATAGCACCTACCACCACCTTCTCCCTTGACCTTCCCTCTAAAATTTCAGCTTCCTGCGTTCAACAGGAGAGAAAATGGCCTTGGAGCTCACTCAGCTGATCAGTGACCACTCATGCGCCTCCAGCATTCTCCATTGACCCGCCCTCTCAAATTTCAGGTTCCTGCGTTCAACAGGAGAGGAAATGGCCTTGGAGCTCACTCAGCTGATCAGTGACCACTCAGGCGCCTTCAGCATTCTCCCTTGACCTTCCCTCTCAAATTTCAGCTTCCTGCGTTCAACAGGAGAGGAAATGGCCTTGGAGCTCACTCAGCTGATCAGTGACCACTCAGGCACCTTCAGCATTCTCCATTGACCCGCCCTCTAAAATTTCAGCTTCCTGCGTTCAACAGGAGAGGAAATGGCCTTGGAGCTCACTCAGCTGATCAGTGACCACTCAGGCGCCTTCAGCATTCTCTATTGACCCTGCCTCTCAAATTTCAGGGTTCCTGCTTTCAACAGGAGAGGAAATGACCTTGGAGCTCACTCAGCTGATCAGTGACCACTCAGGCGCCTTCAGCATTCTCAATTGACCAGCCCTCTCAAATTTCAGGTTCCTGCGTTCAACAGGAGAGGAAATGGCCTTGGAGCTCACTCAGCTGATCAGTGACCACTCAGGCGCCTTCAGCATTCTCCCTTGACCTTCCCTCTCAAATTTCAGCTTCCTGCGTTCAACAGGAGAGGAAATGGCCTTGGAGCTCACTCAGCTGATCAGTGACCACTCAGGCACCTTCAGCATTCTCCATTGACCCGCCCTCTAAAATTTCAGCTTCCTGCGTTCAACAGGAGAGGAAATGGCCTTGGAGCTCACTCAGCTGATCAGTGACCACTCAGGCGCCTTCAGCATTCTCCATTGACCCGCCCTCTCAAATTTCAGGGTTCCTGCTTTCAACAGGAGAGGAAATGACCTTGGAGCTCACTCAGCTGATCAGTGACCACTCAGGCGCCTTCAGCATTCTCAATTGACCAGCCCTCTCAAATTTCAGGTTCCTGCGTTCAACAGGAGAGGAAATGGCCTTGGAGCACACTCAGCTGATCAGTGACCACTCAGGCGCCTTCAGTATTCTCCATTGACTTTTGATTATGGAAGTTTGATTACTGGTTACGCAGAAGGCAAAACTGTATACAAATCGAAGAAATGAACAGCGATCGCATTTTAGTCAGAAAAAATTTCAACGGAGATTAGACCTCTTTTGCGATTCACACTCATGATTCTGTTTTATCGAAGGAAAACCTTTAAGTACTCGTAGGGACCGAACGGTTTGCCCTACAGAGCTCCGGGTGGTCTCAAAAATTTTTAAAAATTCAGTACTATTTAAAATTAGTGAAAAAACGATACCTTTATTTCGAGAGTTTTCGAGCTAGGGCACTCTTGAAAATTTCAACCCTTAATTTCCACCCCTTAGAAGTGACCTACATCAACCAAAAGCTTCGCGGCACAACTAGACCCCAAATGGAGCCCATATACCAAATTTCATCGAAATCGGTCCATGGTAACTAAGAAAAGTGCCGCGTACGGCGTACGGCGTACGGCGGACGGACGGAAATTTTTTTATTCGATTTTCGTATTCTACGTACCTTGAAACGTAAAACATCAAATTTTGAGGGGGGGTTAATTTTTTTTTTTCTTGCTCGATTCCAAAGGCTTATTATTGAAAATAATAAACCAAAATCATTGTTGATAATTTTTTTCAGACTAAATTCTGATGAGATGTTGCTATGTTTGGAAAAATGTTCACTCAAGTTTTGATTAGCTGGAGGCAAGTAAAGTGCGGCGCTATTGCCATATCTTATCTCAGACTCATACTAGACCACTTTAGCCTCAAGGTGCCCGGGATATCTGTACAGCAATACTCTCCCATTGCTGGGCAAGAATTTGCATCTATATGTTCTGATCTACCACATATAAAACAATGTTTTCCTGGTACTAATTCAATTCCTTTTGTTTGCGATTTTCGTTGAAAATTCTCAGAGCTCTCTTGCCTATGCCCTTTTGGTTGTTTCCCTTTTTCATACTTTACTTGTTTTGAGCTGTACATTATGCGCTCTTGAAATCCTACTGTTTTCGGAAATCCTCTCCTGCTGAATCTTTGCCTGCTCCAAAATTCGGCTAAGTTTCTCAATGTCCTCCAACGTACTCTCCACTGTTGGATAATGTTTCAAAATTTCCTGCTGCCACGTAGCATTCTGCAGACCAAACAACATTTGATCTCTCAATCGTTCGTCCAAGGAATTCCCAAAACGGCACTTAGAAGCCTGAATGTAACCTTAAAGAGAAATCGGCTACAGATTCGTTTTCTTCTCTCTCAACCTTCGCGAATTTTAGTCTTTCAGAGAGTGATGTATCCCCCCTGCCATAATGTTTCTCTAACACTGCAACTAAACCATCGAAGGCTATTTCCTCGACATCTCTAGGTGAAAAATAATCCACTAACACTTTAAACGCTTTAGTCCCTATCTTCGCAAATAAATAATCTCTCTTTCGACCATCATGTTCAATTTTACTGGCTTTTAATGCCATTTTAAATCTTTTTACCCAGTATTCCCATTCATCGCTTTCTGTACTGAAAGGTTCTATGTCAAATACTCTCATGTCCATTTTAGTACCTGACTCCGCTACTGTTTCTGCTCCCGCCGGTACTCTCTCAGGTGTATCCGATCGAGATCTCCTTCCTTTTCTCCGAGATGGCGCCATTTATTCCCGTCGCCAAAATGTAGTATCAACGTGTATGATAATATAATGAACTAAAGTGTAAAGCACCATTACCAGACGAATAATCAACTTTTATTGTTTACATCAAACTGGCTCTTAGTAACTACGTTAGTTACAACAACCAACTACTGTAGGTCGCTACAATATCCATTTTCTAGTCAGGAAGGTCTTCTACGGCGTTGACGTTGTTATTGACTTTGTTCGCGGGGAACTCGTATTCTGAACCAAATCTTCCTGAGAAGAGCCATCTGGTATGGAAAATCACTGTGGGTCTTTTCTTTGTTCATTCATAGCACTTTTCCCAAGGTACCTACCCACCCACTCATTATGTTATTACTCAGATTGGACACGTTTTCATTTTCCAAGGTCCGCGAATGGAGAATCCAAATAATGCAATACATAACCGATCCTCAACGACAAGGTCGCGAATTGTAAGTTGATACCCGTGAAAAAGTTTTTTGCATATTGGAAGGCACTGAATGTATCAGTTGGACAGCTGTTCATTGATCGTGACCCAATCCGCACTGAATATGACTAACCGATTATGTTAATCACCTATGACTAACACTACTTTCGAACCGTTTGCCCATCCGCAGCCACCTACTTGTGGGAGAGCTGACTCCAAACAATCTCCCTGCAGCCTTAGAGATTAAGTAATGGGCGGAGTGAATGATTTGAATTTGAATGACCCCCTTGCCAGCATTACCATTAATTAGTTCGCAACTGCAGCGCATTTGAGAGGGCGAAAATATACGGTTTTGAATGTTTAGAGACAGTGCGTTCTTTACGACGTTTACCTCCAGCGCCCCACGCGTCTCCTGGGTGTTTTACGATTCCGATGAAAAGAAGCACGGGATGCGACAGGAAGACGAACGACTGCCATTTTATTGGAAGATGTTGGCGATAAAACGTTTTTGTTTTGAAGGCCGTTCATACTGCCGTTTATAGGGTTATAGAATGTGTTGAATGATGCCCTGATGGTGGCAGCCTGGACCTCTGACCTGAGGGAGAGCAAAAAGCCGTTTTACTACGTCTTCGTACGGGATTTTAGAAGAGATGAGGTGTTCGGTTGTTCTGTGTAGCGATGATCTAAGATGACTGTGCTTGGATCTCTTGTAGTCAACCCTTCTAGCTTCATGTTCTCATGTTGTTCTACTTGACCTGACCATGAATTGTAGAACTTACAGTGGGTGGCCTTTACACCATGTTTTTAGGGCTGGGCGATCGACTGCTACGGATCAGCTAATTTTTCAGTAGTACGTCAAAAGATGCCAGGGGTTGTTGCTTTCTATGAAGACTGTTATGGCCGTGGATCTGCCATCCTCTATTGCTCCCGAAATGGTTTTTGAAAAACCTCTGTCTTGCATTTTAGTAATGTACAGCTGTAATATAGGTTATGTATGAGCACCAGTCTTGCATCTTCTCTGAGCTAATCGGATAAACATCTATTCTTAGTTCGCTTTTCTTGTATCTATGGGGGAGGGAAGATGATTCTGTTTTGAAGGGGTTGCAGGTATAGAATGTGGTGAATGATGGTGCTGGCAACATGGACTTCAGGGAGAGCAAAGCTGTTTTTACCTCATCTTCTCATGCCGGTTTTTAATATAGAAGAGGTGTCCTGTTGTTCTCAGCACAGTGATATTCAAAGATGCTTTGCTGTGCTATTTCCCCAACAGACAACTCTTCTATCAGTTCTTTCGCGATCTAACCATGACTTCTGAAGCTTGTGTTTTCACGTGATTCATAGGCTGTCGATGTGATTCGAATAATCGAATCTTCCAGTCTCCCTCGAATGTCGCCCTTCAATGACCCCACTCCTCTCAGCTGTTCTCTGCCTAGTTGATCTTATTTCAGTGTTTCTCCCGTATTATAATGATACTTGTCTGTACAGCATGGTTTTAAGGCTGTATAATCAACTGCAACTAACACATTCACATTAGCTCTTCAGTTGTCCAGTGAAACAGGTATTGTTGTTGCGTACACTGTAGGGATGGGAGTCGTTACTCAAATATCGATATTTTGTATCGATACTCTATCGTATTTGGGTATCAATATCCCATCTATCGGCAGGCATGAGTATCGATATCGGTCTAGCAAACAAAGCAAGAAAGTTCTGAGTTTGAAAATATACATTTTTAAAGCGACAAATCGCACGCTGGGAAGAACACTGGTGCATCTCCGAAAATGCGGTACTCAACAACCTTCGGAGCAGGACTTGATGAACCACTGTTCTTGCCTACTGCACACGCTGGTCATAACGTTCAGAACCTCAACGGTTCGTCTGCTCTCTAACGGACTCAGTTTAGGGACGGCACGATACTCCAAAGTATCGATACTCCTTTCGATACGATATTTCTCCTGAAGTATCGATACTCGATATCTTTTCGATACCGATATTATTAGATATCGATACTTTGATAATATCGGCTCAAAGTATCGATACTATCGATACTTCAAATTAACCCACAAATGATTTCGCAAACCAAATAAAAACTCCATTAATAAAGAATTATTAATATCAACATTATAAATATATTAACAAAAGTCAATAATTTAAAATTTAATAAAAATGAATGATCATTTCATTTTATATTTATTCCAATTCTTATTCCTAAGAATTCTCCGTTCAATGAAATGATTTTTTTCATCCACTACAAATGAAAAGGATCAAGTAGTAAATCAGTTACATTACTTCAGTAATACAATTAAATCAGTTACATTATTAATCATAGAATCATGAAAACAAAAAATTTTTAAAAAAGTAAATCAAAAAAATTGTTGAAAGTAAAACAATGGTCACAAGGAACTCGAACTGTTCAAGAAACCCAGAGAAATGAAAACCCATGGACCTAGTAGGTCCCTGTGAAAACCGCAAAAAAAATGTGAGGTTTACAGAGTTACTGTGGAAAGTTTTTGAATATCGATGAAGGATATTAGAAGCGATATATCGTTTCGATTGATACTATTCCGAGTATTATTCAGAGGCAGATATAGTATGGTATCTAAGTACTTGATATTTGGTATTTTTTTTACTATTCCACTTTGGCAAAAATATCGATAATATCGTCAAGAAAGTATCGATACCTCCGATATTTCAGGCAAAAGTATCGATACCAATATATCGGTATGAGTTTTATTATCAAAAGTATCGATACAAATATCGGTATCGATACCAAAAAAGTATCGATACTCCGATATATCGGTGGTATCGTGCCGTCCCTAACTCAGTTTCAACTATCTTTGATCCACTATCACCCTCAGGTAGACCACTTCAATCTTTATCTCATGGTTTATCATATTTTTGGAGATGTACCAGTGTTCTTCCCAGCGTGCGAACTTATGAAAATTCCGAAATATTTTAATTTGTAAGTACAGAAAACCTGGAGGAAACCTTAGGAAACCTTGGGAAACCTAGAAGTAAGTACAGGTACGTACAGGTACGTTTCGTTGTTTCTCTTAACCCATAACGCGACACATGAGTGTTGGACACTCACATGGAAATTTCGAGTTGTTGGGTTGGCCACCCTGCGCGCCCACAGGGGGAATTGGCGCCTATGTAAATTCGGGCAATTTAGTCAGCTACCTGATCCCGTTGGTCCTGCATCGTCAAGGCCTCTCCATCTCAAGGTAGTCACGATTTTTCACAACCTTGTGAGTATGTTATACTCCTGGTGTCGCCTAGGTGCCTTGTGATACCCACGTGTCATCCTTAGTTTTAGCGAATTTTCATTTCGATATTTGCACAGTAAATACCTAATGAGTGTTTACTAGGCAGTGAATTCATATTTCAGTCATAATGAATATTTTGGTAGGTAGCGAATTTTTTTTCTATTCAATATTCATGTGTAGGTAGGTGATTATCTTATCAGAGCATTACAGACAATTTTTCTTCTGAAGACTGAAAATTTGATTAAAAAACTATTGTTCAAGTTTATAAAAGTTTTTTAGAATAAATTCGTGCAACAAATGTAGTATTCTCTGATTTTTTGTAGACCTACATACATATTACACATCGATTTTTGGTCAATATCCTTCAACCCCCCCCCCCTCTCGCTATCCTTCACACACAACCACACCCATCAGTAAGTACCTACCCAATAATAAATGAGTTAGGTATACACAGTGAGCAAGAATTGTGTTTTCTCAGCTTTTTATTCACCCCCTCCCGCCCACCAACCACCATGTTCACCGCAATACCCATGTTTCTTTCCTCGGAGTGTAGGTAGTCTTGAAGGTTTATGAATTTCCTAACAATAACATGATTAAAACTGGGAAAAAGAAGGTGTGAGTGTCCCATACTCCTGGTGTCGCCTGAATCGGTGGAAAATCACGTGTCGCGCTATGGGTTAAAACTATTTGGTCTCAAAATGAGAGTCAATACAATTCAAGGGAGCTAGGGTCAGGTAGAAAAAGGGTTCCACTCGCTATTGTCTTAATACGTTTCCTAGAAATCCCAAGATGGCCGTTAGGGATCAGGCTAGTTGATGCGAAAGACCTCCCCCAGGCCATGAAGGTACCTGCATGAGCCAATATTCTGGGAAAAGTTAAAATAACCGGATATTTTACAGCCCTGTCAATCAATGCGATCCGAGAAGCTCAAAGTACAACAAGCAGGGTTCTGGAAACCCTGGGATTCTGGGTATCTCCAAGGAACCAGCACGTGTAGGTCTGAAGCTCCAGGTACCAAGAAACCTATCTTTTCCTAGCATCCCCAAGAGCAACCACTTGTGCTCTCGGGACTATAGGAAACAAAGTCCATTCATGCAGCATGAATTAATGAACGAATTTTCATAGAAATCTAGTATGTTTTTTTTTTACAGTCAACACAGAAGATTATAACTCTCCAAAACAGATTTCAGTGAGTTTTTTCTCTCAAAAACTCCATTCTGAAAATTTTGTGGCCATTGCAGTGGCTTCATTTTCCTTGAAAATTTGCTAACAAGAGAGCTTATGTCATACAATGAATTAGGCATCTTTTGACTTAGAACATTTGAGAATTTAGAGAAAATGCCCACTGAAAATTTTATTGAACTTTTCTCTATGATAATAATTAGTTTTATCCGAGTTAAAACCCAACAGCCTTCTACCTTCTTCATCTTTTCATTTTTTTAGCCATAATGTTTAATTGTCCGCGAGAGCTGTATCGTTATTCGATATTTAGAATTATCGGATCCAAAGTATCGATATCCGAAAATATCGTACTAAAATATCGAGTATCGGTACGAAAGTATCGATATTTTAAAATGTCGGGTATCGATAGTACACTGACTTTATTCCAGGCTCAGGGTTCTAAAGATAAACGATAATCATCAGCAATTGGTTTCGAGCTGGACGATGACGAATGCTAGCGAAATAAGTAGTTTACTACTTACGTCGGTTGTAACCAAAATTTAATCACAAATTCCAACACAATGAATCCCAGATAAGATCGAATTTCGTCAAACGAAAAATATTTGTTGAGCAGAGCAGCAAAATTGGGCTATAATTGGGGAGAGGATATAAAAATCATGTTTGCTCATAAGAATTTAACATTTGATTGCAGCCTGATCATCTTGAATAAAACCAAAAGAGTAGTAAAATTAATGAGTATTTAAGAAAGGACGGTCTTGAAAATCGTCATGCTTGGCAATCCTCCTGCCATCGTGAGCAATGTCCAGAAACCATTCCAATCTTCTTCTTTTTGGCAATATCGTTCATATTTTGTTTGAAAATATTCTCCATCTCTGGCTCTCTCTTTCTAAATCCTCTCTCTCCTGGCTCCTGTTTTGTTTTTCCTTCTAAGTTGTTGAAAATAAATTGTGTTTATAAAAAGAAAATTGCCACTCAATTACGAGTAATTTCATGAGATAACAAGAATCCACTGAATGCAATCGTAGCAACAGTGACTTCTATTAAGGTTGATTGCGAGGTTCAATGTGTGTTGGCAGTTTTGAATTTGACAGGCCGTTCAAGTTTGATTTTAACTCTACATTTACCCGAAATTATATTCCCCACTCGCTAAGAACAACGTCGGCCTAGATGTGATACCTCGTAAGTGAAAAACCCTAACTTTTCAGGAGAAGCAAAAAACTGTTTACTCGGGTATATTACGACATTTTTTTTTGGTATCCTTGGTTATTAAAACTTGTGAGGGCCCATTGAGTATAAGTATAAGGGTTTGGGACAATTATTTCATCTCTTGATCGAAAAACTGCATTTACGAGTTCTCACTTACTGAATTGAAAATTGCCCTTTCAACTTACAAGGTATCACAACTTCTCATTCAAACACCATCCGGGCACCATGAGAACACCAGGAGATTTTATCACACTATTAAGTAGTTTTTTTTCCAAATTAGTGGAGAAGAGGATCTTAGAATACAAAAAAAAGGAACCTTAGAGGAATCTCAATGCATTTATTATAAAATTTATAATGTTTGGTGAGGGTAGCTTGGGCAAACTATCTAGGAAATTGTCGAGGAAGGCTTTTTTTCAGAGTTTCGAGGAGGGCGTGATCGACGTCTTTCAGCATTTACCACTTCCTGAGCAGTGCACATGCCTGAATTTTGATCACTTTCCTTCACCCAATTCAATACAGTCCATTCGCCGATGCCTAGAGTGGAGAGGAATAGGCGCTTGCAAACAGTAAATATTTCTCCTCCATTCCCGCGTAAAGTGTAAGTTAATGTACCACTCCTTCTTGACACAGGACCCTTGCATACGCGTCGTTTTACTCTCTCTACCTTTACCAAAGACGAGACGTATATCTTCTTTTGATCCCACGATAATCGATCCCAAAAGCTGTTGAAAATTGACTGTCGCAGTGATTCTTCGATCTCATCACAGTTACGATTTGATTGTGCTTTTCTTTACACTGTTTTGAGGTACAACGAGGGCCCATTACTCGCTCAGCTCTCTCTCTACTCCTCTTTTTGCTTTTTCTTCCTTCTTCATTGTCCATCCAACATACTGTTTTCCTCTTTCTCTCAGTGCTTTGTTTTTTACATCGTGCCATTCACTGAAATCCGCGGTCTTCCTCCTCATTCTCTTCCCTGTTTCAACATCTTCATTTCTCCCATTCTCCTCCTCATTCCCGTGCTCTAAATCTTGGTATTCGGGCTCAACTATCTGGTGGTCCCGGGGCTCTTCTTCATCTTCAGACATGGAACTTGGTGTCCATTCCTCCTCATTCTGCTCATCATTTTCGTCGGCTCTAGCTTCTCCCATTCCTCCTTCTTCCAAGCCAGGAAAGACCCCTGGGAAGACCTCTTCTCCAAAGGCAGGATGAATGAATGAATGAATGAATGATAATTTTATTTCCATAAATATTTACATGGCATTAGATTTACAAAACATGACGGGTCATGGAAACTACCCCCTCATAGATCAAGGATCTGTGCCGAGGGGGGGAGTTGCATGTGCAAATTACATTTTATTTAGTTAATCTAGTATCATTTTATATAGTTACAGTTTATCACTAGTTTTTCACATTTCATTACATCTATATATATTGCTATGTATTCCACTATTAAAGGGAAATAATAACTTAACGATTTTGAACAAAAATAATGTTAAAAAGTATAAATGCTGGATGTCATCGCATCGCACTCCGAGGGAGTAGCGGCAATGAGGTATGAAAAAACGGACTTTTTGTAGGCAGATCTACTGAAGGAATGAGGGTAGACCAGAGTGGTTGGTATTGTTCGCAATGTGTATGGTAAGTTATGGTAGAAGTGGCGAGAAGTGGTTTGCAAGCGGCTCGACGGAATAGGTATCACAGCTTGGGTCGTGAGTCTCATTGTCCGGGTACTCTGTTCAGATGAGCTGGGCGTGGTAGTATCTAATGTTTCAGGATGTTTGTGGTAATATAGCAGAGCGTGCTTGATGTAAAGCTGCTTCACCGTGAATTCTTTTGCCTCGTGGCACAACTCAGCACTAGGGAACCTCCGGGGTTTTTTCAGTAGAACTTTCAGGATAGCTTTCTGCAGTAGGTACAGTTATAGGTTCCAGGACACTACTGTATGCGTTACCCCACCAGAGAACACCAAAGCTAAGTACCGACTATACTAGAGCTTTGTACAGTAAAATCAGTGTGCTTTTCGTGAAGCAGTTTCGGATGGTGTAAAATATGTGGACAAACTTCCTTGTTTTCTTCACGATTGCATTTATCTGGGCTTTCCAGTCCAGGTTTTCATCTAATACTACACCAAGGTATTGTGCACTTTTTACCCTTTCTATTTCCGAGCACTCACATGCCATGTACCCTGAATTACAAAAGTGTAATTTTAGTTTGTGTGGGTGGGAGTCCTTGTCTCTTGTGCGGGAGAACAGTATTTGGACAAGTAGTAGAACAAGTATTTGGACTTGTTCACGTATCTTTCATCAGAGGTAGAGTATCCTTAACATTGGCAACCGTTTCAGGGGTTTCAAAGGTGTCTATGCTCACAAATGAATTTGGCTTCCATTCTCCATCATCTCTCTCCCCTGCTTCCCTGTACCCCTCCCTGAAGGCTTGATCTTTATTCATTGATTGTATTGCAAATCATCCATCTCGAGCAGTTCTGAGGTGTCGAAGTGGTCTACAAGCGAAGCAGGCTGGTTCAAATCATCCAACATGAGCTCTTTCCAGTTCCTGGTCCAGTCATGAGATTCCCTTCCAAAGCTTTTTCTTCCACCAGCTGAACGAGGAATTTACCTCTGGAAGATACGGGAGCTCGCGTGTTCTGGAAATAAAATGAATGCAAAAACATTATTTTTTAGGGCTAAAACAAGTAGTGATACCACGTATGATGGTTAAAGCCACCCATAAAATAATTCCAGCGTGGGCTTAACCTATACAGTGATAGCTCGTAACTGCAAGCTCCAGCTTTCCAGTACAAACACAACAATCGTTCATGCTTAATTACCAATCAATACCTGAGCTGGTTACACCAAAATGGACTAGACATGCTGAATCATTTAAAAAGTCTATGATTCACTACTAAATGCAATAAAATACAATAATTTTACCTTGAACTGAGAGGAGCGGCGATCCATGTTGTAAATAGAAGGAATAATGGCGATAGCACTGCTTCGTTACGAGGAAACACAAGTTTGGTGGGACACTTCCATTTACGTGGAAACACTTGGGCGCTCTCTCTTGGTACTTGCGAGGTATCACTAGTTCCTCCAGTTCGCTAAACGAGGTAGAGCCAAAATCGCTTTTGAGAGGTAATACGATTTTTTACACTTACGAGCTCTCACTATATCAACGCGGCTTGTTTTTCTGAATCCAACGATACCAAAACCTAAAACACGCATTTTTGTCACTTACGAGGTATCACATCTAGGCCGACGAAATTGTCAATTTCTTTGTAGTATTGGATAAAAATTCCCTTCGACATAATTGAGTACAAAGCTGTACGGGGCTTCCATCCGGATTTGCGTTCCCTAACTGGCTGGTCGCAGAAATATCGGAATACTCACTACGACAATCTAAAATTCACGGTTTACCGCCCATATATCTGAGAATATGAAATTACGATGTCCGCGGGCTCTAGCAGCATCAAAGGGTTCATGGAGTCCACTCTTAATCGGATCAGTTAGTGTGGAGCATCCCGAATGAAAAACGTAAAGAACAAATTATTGGAAACTCGAATTTTGAACGACCTGGGAGAATGACCCTTTCATTGATACTTGGAGAACTGGCGTGTTTTTTTCCCTCTCCTTTATTCGTGCCCTCACTCGTTTTAACTGCATTCTAATCGCTCGTCCTTCGTTCCGGCTGCTTCGAGATATGAGGAGTGAAATGCTACGCTGGATCAACCCAGGAAATGATAGCTTTTGTAGAGTTGAGTTGTAAACTAGTCACGATTTAATAGTCCCCACCACCTCAACCTCCTCCACAGATTAGATTCCTTCGGTAGATCACTTGAGCCCCGGAGTTTATAAAGTCAGGGACGAAACGTAAAAGTTGAAAAAAATTTTCCCGTTTCTTATTCTACCTTCTAGTTTATCTCTTTCGTTGCCCCCCAGAATGCATCGGTGGATTTATGACGTGGAGACCTCATGCCTGTTGAGATTCGAATCGGAACTCTAGTTTTATATCATGGCCGAGGTAATAAATGATAATTTATGCGTAGGCGAGAGAATACATTGCCATGTGCACTACCGTTGGACGTAAGTGGCTGCAAGCTCGGGGTCATAACTGATCGTTTTTTTCACTTTCCTATTGATATCTGTTGGGTTTCTTCTTATCGAGGTTTGGATCTTTATCTTGTATGCAAATGTTTACCCGAGGTTTACAGTGAACTTTACAATTTTTCACTTGCTCGTCGGTGAATAGGTCGATTCACAGTGCGGTAGACGGCTAGAACGTGTCCGGTACACTTAATTGGAGAAATTCATGATGCATCGTACCTTACGACTTGTGATCATTTCTCAGCGACAGTCTCTTTTGAACGATGTCATGGAAACTCAATCAATTTGTTGTCTCAGGGAGGAAACACGAGTAAATTTTTATTTATTATAGTTATTTTCCATTAGGCTGAACTCAATCATGAGAGTCTAGCCCCCAGCAATCCTTGTCGGGTTTCAGCGCTACCTCCCGTCACTTCAACGAACTACCATTCCTGATCACCATGACTACCATTCTAATGATTGTTGTTTCGTAATCTTTTTTGTTTCCCATATTTCTATAACATGAACCAGTGACGATTTTGGAGATCAGCTTTGAAATTGAATGACTTTGGGCACTTTTCGACACTTGGCATCATTTTCATGTCCATAACTGTTCAGAGAGAAACAATAAGAAAAATGACAACGATTACTACACAACAATCTTTAGAATGGTAGTCATGGTAATCAGGAATGGTAGTTCATTGAAGTGGCGGGAGGTAGCGCTGAATCAAGGATTGCTGGGGGCTAGACTCTCATAACCCAATCTAGTCTTTTTGAAGAAAATATTACAATAACCTCAAAATGTTGACATTTTTCGCCGCTTTGGAACATTTTAAAAATTATACTTACTGAAGTTCACCTTTTTATCAAACTAAGGAAGTTCCTTATGTGAAATGAATAATTTTCTAAAAATTGGCCCAGAAAATTTTAATTGTTTGCCTTCGAGTACATCAAGGTGTTGGAAGCTTTGTTTTCACTTTTGAGGACGAAAATTGTTTTTGGACCTTCCCAATTGTTTTTGGGCCTTGTTTGTATTCTTCCCAAATTATTTTTGGACCTTCGTCTGTCAAAACACTCGTCTGCAAAGAACACGGCTTTGCCATTGTTTCCACCAACCAACATGATGAAAAACATTGATCGCATTTCGGTCAGCTAAAATTTGAACGGATATTCGGCCTCTTTTGCGATTTACACTCGTGTTTTTAGGACGTCCCACAGTAAGACTTGGGCGTCCTTATGCGATCGATCTGGGGTGAAGTTGGACAACACTCAACAGAAAAAAAAATAACCACACAGTAATCCGTTTTAGACCATTCTGAATCCAAATTCGCGAAAAAAACCATAGGTGTATGTCTGTGTGTGTGTGTGTGTGTGTGTAACAAAATCTTGTGTACTCTGCCCAGGCCTTAGTTCTCAACCGATTTTCCTGGTTCTTTTTTTGTTCGACGCGGAAAACTATCTAGTTGTGCACTACGTCGCCGGAATTTCATATTTGCCTTTTAAGGAGGGGAAAAGGGGGGGGGGTTAATGCTCAAAAAACGTGTGTTTTTGGGCATAATCTTGTGTACTCTGTCCAGGCCTTAGTTCTCAACCGATTTTCGTGCTTCTTTTTTTCTTCGACGCGAAAAACTATCTAGTTGTGCACTACGGCGCTGGAATTTCGAATTTCGATTTTTAAGGGGTGGAAAGGGGGGGTTAATGCTTAAAAAACGTACGCTTGCGGGCATAATCTTATAAACTCTGCCCAGGCCTCAATTTCCAACCGATTTGTGTGTTTCTTTTTTTGTTTCACTAAAATAACTTCCGAGTTGTACATGATTTCACCAGAGTACCAAAATTTGCAAGAGGAGGGGATGGGTGGGGGGATAATATTCACAAATATCCAATTTTTCAATTCCTTTACTGCTTACTAATTGTATCCAACCTTTGAAATTGAGGAAAAATTCTCATTATACCTTGGGATTTGCATGAATTACTTTCTGTACCACCATGGAAATAAAAGTGGTGCCACCATGGTGCCAGGGCACCATAAACCTCATATTTCTTGGTTTTTTTGGTGTTTCACCTTGAATACGGATGTGACATTCGACGGACTGCCTACTAAACCTAATAGATGAAAGTTCAATGTTACGACGTATTTCTGCTTTGGTGCCAGACTGGCACCATTGGTGGTGGGGGGGGGGGGGGGTGAACTCGAATTCGCATGTTGGTTGTCGTAGATCATGGATTTTAAAATGCTCTTCAGATTCGAGGCTGTCATGCCGTTAGAAGTGTTATGGTTTATAATGGTGGGGGGGGGGGGGGGGTGTCAGTATTTCTTGCCTAAAGTAATAAATAAATTACATCGAGAGAAACAGTCTTATCGCTCAACAACTGGTTAATCTGATCCAATACTTATCCAATGGGACGTCCCCTGGAATGCATGCATTACTAAACAATATCGATACCTTAAAGCACAAAGCAGCTATGTCCAAAAACGGAGTTTTGAGAAAAACGCAAAAGAAGTTTTCACCAGTGCCCAATTCCTAAAATAATCGCTTATTCCACTAAAGTCATTAATTTCTTATAAGCTATACTCTTCAAGAAGATCTTCCAAAAATAGTTTTATTGAATTTGAGATTTTCTGAAATAAAAAAAATAAAAAATGTGGGAGATGGATGGACACAGCTCTTTTGGCCAAGTAAGATTAGGGACATGGATCCTCTAGCCAAGTTCGATTGTGGACATGACCCCTTTGGGTAAGAGATTTCATCACGCTCTCGATAATAATTTGGCTTCACAACCGGTTTTTTGGTGACAGACTGGCACCAGAGGGTGGTGACGCCAGGCGGTTTCGTGTGTTGGTAGGTGTAGTTGATCATGAATTTTGGAAAGTTATTCATGCATAATACATGGATTACTAAATCAATAATTATATTTTTCAACTCTTTTATTCTCCTAGAAATCTCAAATAATTACAAAATATGAATATTACCTATATCAATTAGGAGCACAAAAATTGAAGGAACTTCTGGTTTCAAAGGATCACCAAAATCATCTTCTTCAACTACCTATCTGATCTTAAGTTGCCTTCTGTTTAATAAAATATCACGGAAATTCAACGTACCAAAAAAAGCTATTTAAAAATGAACTATCATCACATTTTGGATTATTATTATATTAACCATCAACATAGAATACTACCTACTTGCAATAAAAAATGTGTCCTGTTTGGTTGCAAAGAATGCACAACTGAGTGCTACACAAAACTCATTTCAATGAAACGATCAATTCTCGCATTTAATAAGCTGAAATCTAAACGAAAATTAGGCATATTTCCTATAATGAACAATCTTTTGGGATTCAGTTTCGGTTTTCTGATTTATTTCAATCCCAACCCTTGATTTGTTAAAGGGAGAGAACGGTGTTTTTTCTCTGAATAACAGTATTCACCTTCCATATACCTAGTGCTCAGGAGAGCTATGTCCGGACAAAGCTCGAGAGTCCACAACACGATTGAATTTTATGGCTATCTTATTGGGACATGGAACCATTGTGCATTCCTCTTCTGGACAAAGCACATAATGGCATTAACGATTTTTCGAGAGAGGACATAGAACCCTGTCAATTTTTCCGTTTTTAAGCAATTTTCAAAGTTTTTAGAGCTACAATCATGTATCCTTATGAAAGAGTATGGTCCTATGAGGTGACTGACCCATTTATCTGAAAAGTCACATTTTTGGACATAACGCCTTTGTGCTTTAAGGTGTCGATATGTTTGATTTATCGTAAGTCCAAACCCTAAATTTTCGTAGCTTTTCGAACGGTTTGTCCTTTAGGGCTCCGCGTGGTCTCTATAAATTCAATACTATCTTAAATTGATGGAAAAAATACCTTTGTACCAAAATTTTTGAGTTAGGGCGTTTTCAAAATTTCAATCCTTAAAAGTGACCTACATCAACCAAACGCTTCGGGGCACAACTAGACCCCAAGTGGAGCCCAAATACCAAATTTCATCAAAATCGGTGCCGCGGATGGCCAAACTTTTATTCGATTTTTGGATTCTACGTACCTTGAAACGTAAACCAACAAATTTTTAGGGGGATTAAAATTTATATTTCTCGGTCGATTCCAAAGGTTCATTTTTAAAAATAATAAACCAAAATGAAGAATGTTTTTTTTTTAAATTTACTCTAAAAATTCTTAATTTGACTCTGAATTGTTTGATACCAAATATGTTGACATTTTGAATTGTTGATGGTTGAGCAGTATATGAGTGCTATAAATAGTTCTCAATTTCGGACACACTCTAGCGCTCTGGGTGTTGGATCTTTTCACGAAGGATCTTTTTAGATTTGGTGTGATCTCTTTCTGAAAAGTCGGGGTCACCACTATGAGAGATCACACTAATTCGTGTTCTTATATAACACCTATTTGACTGTTTTACTCGCCGAAATGATTTTTTAATCTAAACCCCATTCTAATAGATGATTAGAAGACAAAGGAGGAAAAATTTAGTCAGCGGCGTTAATTGAACAACCGTTAACTACTCTTAGGTAAGGTTTAATATTGACCAGCATCGGATGATTATTGAGGTGATAATTAGATGGGAGAGTGAACCTCTGGCGCGTATTAAGCTACCATTAGAGTTCGAGAAAGGTAAGGAAAGTAAAGTAAAAGTGAAGTAGAAGTAGAGTGATGTGTGAGGTTGTTTGAGAAATGACCAAGTCGGATGAGGCTTGTGGAAGCCCAAATTTGGGATTATGTACTGTTCGAAGATAGAAAGAATGCGGCTGGCCAATTTTTCAAAGGGTATACCTGCTAACACAGACGACTACCTGTTCTTAAATCTTAGATAGTCAGGCTGGGGAAAGGGCCGAGCCTCCTTATCTCAGACCTTCGTAATTTGGGCATTGAGCAACTCGAGACATAATGAGTTAGAGAGAAGGAAGTGTTAGGAAAGAAGTCCATCTCGATTGTGAGTTCACTTGCCCTTCAGGTTTACTCTTTAAAATTCACCTTTAAAATTTGAAAGAAGCACCATCCTTTACTGGAAATAATTTTTTGTAGAAGAATGGGAAATTTGGCGCCCTTTCTAACGGTGCCCTTATTTTTACATGTTTACGGTAAATTAAGGTAGTTCTGGTAATTCTAGTGACATGTTCAAGAACACGAAAAAAATTTGAAATTGAAAAAAAACTTGGAAAAACGGGGTTAAAACAAAGATGCTACGATACATTTTCTTACTTAAATTAGATGTACGATCGATCCTTGAAGTTTGGTCGACACCCTGTATAGAATTGGGAACCACTGCCTTAAAGTACGCGAACGGTCTGTGAAAATCACTCGTTCTACTTCATCATTGGTTGGTAGTCAACAACCCTCGGTCTCATTTGTCCCTAGCTTGAGTGGTAGGTAGAAGAAGGAGGATGTTTTTGGGACTGTAATACACAAGGACACCTCACCAAACCATCCGCATTCTTTCCATCTGCAAACAGTACACCTGGTAGGTGAGAGTGGGTGATGAACTACTCTCCAACTCCTCATCTCCCCATCGTTTATGCACCCGAGTTGGATGTGCTCTCGTCCTCGCTTTGTCGAAAAAAGTGAAGAAGCTAGAAGGAATTCATAACAGAATCATTTGAAGTGACTATCCGATTTTGATGAAATCCTCAGGATTTGTAAAGATAAAGGTCTACTTGGTCCCATATCAATAAAATGATCCTATACAGATCGACTGAAAGAATATTTTATTCTTTTGATCCTTCGGGAAAAATTGGATCTATCCTTTAATACCATTTTTACCGTTGCTTGATGGATTTGAGTTTAAAAAACGGTGTTTTACCAGTCACCCCGGTTTACAGTAATGTGCCAGCCGTATCTTCAACTCTCGTCTGCTGCCTTTGGATGCTCCAAATCTCTGTTTGTATTTGCGCACAACACTCTCTGCTAGTTCAATGGTTCAAGTTCCAACTTTGATTCGTGTTGTGTGTTTATTAATTGCTGGGTTTTGCAGGTTTACTGTAGTTAAACGTAACTTCATTCATCGAATGAATATAAGTACCCACAATCTTGAAATATCGGTTCTGTTCTGGTCGGAGAAGGAGGGGTTGGCCAAGTGGCAAGGGCCCCCGACAAGGACACGTGTGGGCGAAGGTGGCACCGGCACCCCACACGCGCACGCGGAAGGCTTATGTCATCCCTCCACCTACCCAGCCTTTCCTACTCCACGGGTGCTGCTTCTCAGCCTCAGGATTTAATAAAGAGCTTCCAATCAAAATGAGTGGTTTTCAGTTGAAGGATGAGGCCTTAGAAAGAACGGATGATATCCCATCTTGAAGAGTTTGTATCTTCGTGCGAAAAACTTTTCTAGAACTACCTACCAGTCGAGCTTGTGCCGTTAACCCGCGTCACTAAATTGTCGTACACCTGGACCAATCCGTGGAGTTACTCACTATAAATTGAGGAGTGTTTTATCAAATGAGAACATATCCATTTTCAAAAAACGGCAAGGAGAAAAAAATCACAGCTAGTTTCATATTTTTTTCAGGGGTTCTGGGCGTAGTACCTATTGTACAAACAAGCATAGAGAATATTTTGATTTTGAGAATAAGCATTTAGATTTTGGATAAATGCTCTTTTGAACGAAAAGTGTCATTATGTGCTCTTTTGATTGAAACAGAGTGCGCTCTCTCCGATGAAAGTGCTGTAGATATCTGCCCTTTTGAAGAAACTGAATTTCGATTCAATGTGTGAGGCTTGGTATGTTCCTTTTTGATGGATATGATCGGAAAAAAACGTCTGCCAAGTGGGTGTGGCACATAGCTTCCTCGTATCCATAACCCGATTATATAGATGATCCGATGCATAGTTGTTAATCTCAAAACACCAATCTCTAAGTACCTTTCACTACCTTCATAGGGGACCATCTACACGCTAATCTGGTCAATCCTAGAAAATTTCATCAAATTCGGATGAAAAATGTAAATATTATGGCTGTTACAAGGATTTTACGTAACCGCATGCGCAGAGGCTTTTGTAAATTTTGAGGCCTTGATTTTCATTGGGGACCATCTACAACCTAATCCGCGTAATCCCTAAAAATGTCATCGAAATCGGGTAGAAAATGTGGAAATTAGGGCCGTTACAAGGAAATTCACGTTTGCGCATGCGCAGCGGCTACTATCAGTCCGGGTGTGATGATCTTCATAGGAGACTAATTGCAACCTAATCTGCATAATCACTGAAAATTTCATCGAAATCGGGTAGAAAATGTGGAAGTTATGGCCGTTGAAAGGAATTCACGTTTGCGCATGCGCAGTCGCTTCTATCACTCCGGGGATGATGATTTTCATAGGGGACCATCCAAATACTAATCTGTAACTTCCCTGGAAATTTCATTGAAATCGTTTGGAAAATGTAGAAGTTACGACCGTTACAAGGAATTCACGTTTGCGCATGCGCAGCGGCCACTATCAGTCCGGGGGTGATGATTTTCATAGGGGACTATCTACAACCCAATCTGCATAATTCCTCAAAATTGCATCGAAATCAAGTAGGAAATGTGGAAGTTATGGCCGTAACAAGGAAATTCATGTTTGCGCATGCGCAGTGGCTACTATCAGACGGAAGGTGATGACTTTCATAGGGGACCATCTAAATACTAATCTGTAACATCCCTGAAAATCTCATCGAAATCGGATGGAAAATGTAGAAGTTATGGCCGTTACAAGGAATTCACGTTTGCGCATGCGCAGTCGCTTCTATCAGTCCGAGGATGATGATTTTCATAGGGGACCGTCTACACACCAATCCGCACAATCCCTGAAAATTTCATGGAAATCGGACAATAACTTCGTATAGTTATGCGCGTTACAAGGAATTCATGACAGACAGACAGACAGACAGACACACAGACACGGAACCAAAATTGTTCAGAAAGGTCTAAAACGCAAAACGCGAGAGGAAATTTTGATTTTGGAGAACTTTTTTTTTTCGTCCTTGAAAAGTGGAAACAAAGCTTCCGCTACCTTGGTAGACTCGGAAGCAAAATTTAAGGGAATGGATTTGTCACCTTTTGGTTGAAACCCCTATCTTTGCCTATTAAATGGAGTTCCGTTTGGGATGCTACAGCCTGCAGGATTCAGTGAGGTTTATCCAAAAGTTGCGGAAAATTAAAAAAAAAAAGTTTCTCAAAAAGTGGATTTGTTCCCTTTTGAAAAAATACTCCTCAATTGTCGTTTAGCTAACAGAGGAGACGGGTGGGGTACCTGTGGTCGAAAAACGAGAAAAATTGGAAGGAGTTATTGAAGGTATAAATTTGGAGCAGAAAAATACTCATGCTGTAGAACCTAAAATTTCGTGCCCCAAGCTTGATCTACTGGGGGTAGAGTAAACAATGAATGAAAAAGAAATTTAAAGAAAAAAGTCTGCCAATTGGGTGTGGCACATAGCTTCCTCGTATCCATAACCCGATTGTAAAGATGAACAAAAAACAAATCAAAACATCACTTTTCTCACAGGGAACACTACACGTCAACCAGCACAAGCTCTGAATATTGTTGAAAAATGTAAGAGTTATGGCTGTAACTAGGAAATATACTTTTGCGCATGCGCAGTGGCTACTATCAGTCTGGGATCGATGATTTTCATAGAGTATCATGAACACGCCAACCCGCACAATCCCTGTATATTTTTATCGAAATCGGATAAGAATTGTAGAAGTTATGACTGTGGCAAGAATTTCACGACAGACTCTCAGACATAGAACTAAAATTGTTTAGAAAGGTCTGAAACGTAAAACGCGAGTGGAAATTTTGATTTTGGAGAATTTTTTTTTCAACCTTGGAAAGTGAAAACAAAGCTTTCGCTACTTTGATAGATATGCTGGCATTCAAGAATTTGTTAGAATTGTTGGCAGCGGATAAGTTACGATTTTATCTTTTGAAGACTATTTCATAGGTAATGAATTGTCAACGTTTTTCCTTCTCCTTCAGACATTATCAGGTCGGAATAGGACAATGTTTCCTCAACCCTCAACTGATCCCTGATTCCTGACCCTCAACCCTCCAATCCTCAACTGATCGATTTCTGGCTTCTGGAACTGCTGAGCTTCCATGCACGATTGTTATGCAGGCAACACAAATCCTTCAGAGCAAGAGTCCAACAACACATGAGGAAAACAGCCAGTGTTTGCACATTGTTTGCCAGAAAACTTATTGTGATCACCTGTAATGGGCTTTTAAATGTTAACTTGACTGATTTCAGTACCTATGAATTATTCTTAAAATACGTGGCTCATTCAGGAATGATGGTTGTAGGATCTCCAGGGACGCTAATAAAGGAGATTATCAGGTGCAGGGAATCAGGTAGGTACTAAAACTCCAACAGTACCAATAGGGATGCTGTAGGCAGCCACTTCAGGGTAGAAACCAAGCCTTACACTATACACATGCTGCTGCTTCCCAAGTGGACATAAATAATCATGAAAAATATTTTTAAAACCCAGTGATAGTGATAAATATACCGTTCATAGGGTGATCATCTAAAGTTGTATAATTATGTAACCTTTTTTTTTTAATTAAACTTTTTATTTATTTATTTATTATTAATTGTACAATAGTTACATATTAATATAATATTTAAATGAATATATTATTCTTCTACAAAAACAACTCTTTTGCAGGGAGACTAAAAAGTCTGTAGTACCCTGCAAGAGTAGTGCCAAACTAAACAATTTCAGGTTGTAAGATGAAAAAACATAAAAATTAAAATGAGAGAAATACGAAACCTATTCCAACTTGTAAACCAAATCATTGTAACTAAATACCTTCGTTGCCTCCTCATTCATATTTACAACTACAGAACTTCAGTTCAATATTTTCCAATTATCATAAATAACATTATCTATACGCGCTCAGAATTATGTTTTCTGCAGCTTCTCTTCCTAATCTAAGTATCCATTCAACGATTTTTTTTCTTGAAAGATGTTCGATTATGTAACAGTGGTGTTTTGAGGGAGGAATCCAGAGCTCGATGAACAATAAAAATAATATAACTAACTATACAGTTTATGGAAATATTCATCATATTAATATATCCAACATATCAAAATGACAAAATTTCTTCTTTGGAGTTTCTTTGAAATCGGATGAACCTTGGCCTATGTGCTTACTTGAAATTTTTGTAACAAAGAAGTTTATTACAAGTTGCCCAGTTTTGTTGTAGTTACATGCCACAGATTTACTCGTAGTAGTGTATTTGGTTTCCAGAATTTCGAAATTCGCTTGGAAGGGGGGGGGGGGTGGAGCAGAATCTTAAACATTGGGGATGGTTTCACATGAAACGTTTCAATTACGATTGTTATTAATATTGAACGCTGATTGATCCTGATCACGCTTGGAAAAACAAAATTATACGTGCAAGTATTCCAATAAGCCTTGTCAAAATACTGGAACATATTCATTAGGGTACCTACTTCAGCTGTAAGTTATTTTGCCTTGGAGTGGAACTGAGGAGTGGCTGTTGTGGTTTAATTTGCCAATAGCTGAGACGAAATATGAACAAATTCGAAGGACTGGTTCTCGCAAATTGAGAGGCTGATCTGTCGGGGGTCTTCGAAGCATTCGAATTGAACTCGGATTCACTACGGCCTCCCCAACGGAGCGGCAGTCCCCGCGAGACACGATATTCTAATAAGGGAAACGACAAAGGTATCTCGGGCTAGTTTGCATTTAGAGTAGAACACCATTCGACCGCAGGTCCTGCAGGCCCGCGAATTGGCCCTTCCCGAACAAAAGGGCAGGCGAAAGGAAGGCGGTTTGCGATGCGGGAAGTGACCTCCAGGGGTGGAATTGAATCTTTTACGTATGGAGATACACTCGTACGGAGTGTTGTCAGTTCCGTGGTAGGGACATTACAAGTGTGATGAAACAGGCAGGGTTGAAATCGTTGGAAGAATGAAGAACACATATTATACAGTGTGTCCAACGTTAGACCGCAAAATTTCAGGAGTCGATTCTACAACGTATTTCCAACAGGAATTGTCTCCTACGAATTTTGTAAAGTCCGTAGGTACTGTAGACAATTCCACTTGAACTGACCAAGACAACACTTTACAGTAAGAAACTCTCCTTCAAAATTATCTCTACGAGAAAAAATACAAACTTTTCCGTAATAAACTTCGAAAGCAAATCAATTTATTTTTCCAATAATTCCAACTTACATGTCACATTTAAAAACATATCGAAATGGATTTAAAAATCATATGGCTAGAAGTTGAAATTTAGATTCTAATTGAAATGTTCGATGACGCGGACAGCCGGACACCCTTGTTTTTCCAATTTCAAGATTTTGACATTTTCATGTCTTTGCCCTGGCACATAGCACAAAAACTGTCACGAAATTGCGTAACGAAATTGTGTTACAGTGCCTTTATAATGATTTCCGCTTACAACGACCCCGTTGTTAGGTTTGTTCCTTTTCTACACTTTTTAACCCACAAAAATCGTTCACCACTCGTTGGAAAGCTCTCGATTTAACGAACATTTTCATGTTCTCCATAACATATTGACTATACGAATAGCGGAGCTATGGGCATAACTGTTCTCATATTTTGTTTACAAACTAATGATCGTGAGTGTAGAAGATAATTAATCCGGAATCGTCTATTTTATTGAAATTAGGTACCTACCTCTTAATATTAATAATTGTGTCAATTTGTAACATAATATATCTACACTCTTTCGTAGTACCTACCTCTTTAGCTACAGATAGTTATTATGTTAACGATTCGTTTCACATTCTGACAACAACGGAGGGTGGGTTATAAAATCCTATAGTGAGGTAAAAAGCAATAGGTAAAGACATGAAAATGTCCCAATGCGTTGCAGACTCGTATGCAAGCGTTTTCTCAAAACTACCGATCGATCATTAATGATGAATTTAATTTGTTTCAGGTGAGTTTATGCATGACATCGATAATCACCGCAACTTCAGTCGTAAGAAATACTTAATTTTCTTGGTCGATTCCAAAGGTTCATTATTGAAAATAATCAACCAAAATCCCCTTTCTTTTTGATAGTGACAATACTTTTTTTCTGCATATTGGATGGTTGGTGATTTTGTAGACGAGTGATCTATATAAAAATAATAAACCTTTGTGTAATAATTTGCAGCGTTTTCGGACTATCTTTGAAATTTGGACCACTAAGGGTTGCCCAAAGATTCTGCCTAACGAAAAAGTCCTTTTGTTTGTTGTTACACATATTTTGGCAAAAACTAAACAATTTTTGCTTGACAATTACTCAATTTATCGTGCATATGATTTATTTACAAATGATATATAAGAATACATATGATATATAATACATATAATATATAATACATATGATTTTTGGAAAAACTTCAGGGATCATTTCAGAATGTTCAAAAACGGATTTCAGTGAAAAAAAATTTCAAAGTCTTTGCAATAGCTTTTGTGTGTTTTCGACCTTGCGCCACTAAACCGACTATAACTCTCTCAATTTTCGAGAAAATCAAAATCTGATTACATCGTTGGCAAGAACTTCAAATTTCTTGGACATATTGCTCAATAAAATGGACTTTGGAATGCTTATAATAAATGCACAATTTCGTTCAATATTATGTGACGACAAATTTGGTATTTTATCGTCTTTTTGGAAAATGTAACACTTAACACACATGGACCAATATTTTTTGTAGTAATGTGAGTTTTTATTTATTGCTTCCGAGTCTACCAAGGTAGCGGAAGCTTTGTTTTCACTTTTCAAGGACGAAAAAAAAAAAGTTCTCCAAAATCAAAATTTCCACTCGCGTTTTGCGTTTTAGAACTTTCTGAACAATTTTGGTTCCGTGTCTGTCTGTCTGTCTGTGTGTCTGTCTGTCTGTGTGTCTGTCATGAATTCCTTGTAACGCGCATAACTATACGAATTTATTGTCCAATTTCGATGAAATTTTCAGGGATTGTGCGGGTTGGTGTGTAGACGGTCCCCTATGAAAATCATCATCCCCGGACTGATAGAAGCGACTGCGCATGCGCAAACGTGAATTCCTTGTAACGGCCATAACTTCTACATCTTCCATCCGATTTCAATGAAATTTTCAGGGATGTTACAAATTAGTATTTAGATGGTCCCCTATGAAAATCGTCAACTTCGGACTGACAGTAGCCACTGCACATGCGCAAACGTGAATTTGCTTGTAACGGCCATAACTTCCACATTATCCACCCGATTTCAATGAAATTTTCAGGGTTTATGTGGATTAGGTTGTAGATAGTCCCCTATGAAAATCATCATCCCCGGACTGATAGAAGCGACTGCGCATGCGCAAACGTAAATTCCTTGTAACCGCCGTAACTTCAACTGTCCCCCAGGGGTCGCGGGTTCGAATCCCAGCCGAGGTCAAGTATTTTTTTGATCCAATCACATACATCTACTCACTTAATTTTTTATCCTTAATCCCTATGAGGGTAGTGGAAGGTACTTAGAGATTGGTGTTTTGAGATTAACAACTATGCATCTGATCATCTATATGTATAATCGGGTTATGGATACGAGGAAGCTATGTGCCACACCCACTTGTTTATTCTTTTTTTGATGAGATTTTTGAAAAGTATGACAAAGTTTTTTTGATGTCCTGCTCGCTGATGGTGCCTCGGAGTATAGCTTTGGAGGATCTGAATCTGGATGATACAGAGATGCAAGATCTTGAGCTACCAGGCAGGGCGATATCTTAACACGAGCAGCGACGAGACCAACTTCCACCTTTCTTGAGCTGTTAACATTTAAAACCTCTATGGTAGACGATATCGTCTATATATATATATAGAAGGGTCCAGGGGAAAAACTGACTAAGTGACTAAGTCTCTTTTTCTTGAAAATGAGAAAACTCATTTTGAAAGTTTGAAACTCGATTGTGTTTGGCTAGACGCAAATAAAAAATTGAAATATGTCCTATTATGCATTAAAACATCTATTGAAGTGTTCCATAGAATGTTAACGCTATTATTATACGACTTACTGGTTAAAAAATTCAAAAACTGAGCAACTCCCCCAAAAAACAAAGGAAGAACCGACGATGTCAACTCTCATCCAATGGAGAAAAACATGTTTTCTCTGTTCGTACGTCGTTTAATTATTGTAAAATGGTAGAACAAACAAAAACCAAGGTAAAACAAAATTTTAAATGTTGAAGAACATAGGTAGAGGTAGATTTTTTCTGAAAGGCCTTTTGAACTGTTTTCACCATCTGAAGCCAAAGAAAACCACTCCCACTCATTTCATCGATTTCAATTTTTAAGGATTTACAAAAAATGTAGATAATTTTACACGTACTTACATCAAAAATGTACTTCTTTTATTGGAAGTGAGAGATTGATGAGAGTTTTGAGAAAATTTCACCGCAGGTGGACCAAAAAATTCGAGGAGGCTCATGCCACGATACTTGGCTGATGAGACTGATAGGAAACCTGAAAAATAAAACCACGAAAGTCTATCTGTATTATACCGTGCTATATGATCTCTGTATTATTCTGTGTTGTATAATCCAACGATGATTACCTTCTAGTACTCTGTTCTTTAACACTATCGGAACCACAGGTTGACATAATAATAGTTATTTATTGGAAATAAAAAATTAACACAATGGAATTATTTATAGAACCTAGAAGACACTCTAGAGGATACTCGTTGGGGGAAATAATACGGAACTGATAAGAAATGTGAATTACAGAGGCAAGGTGGTGGGAAACACCTCTTGCCCTGTTCGGGGTTCAGTCAAGGAACAGTGACACCGTCGGTTCTTCCCCTGTACACCAAAAACTCTTTTAAAAAAGCCTTATAACTTCCGACTACGTCCGGTTTTCCTCTTTTTCTAGTTACTAAAATGAAGAGTATCATTTTCTGAGTTCAACGATATAAAAAACTCGATTTGTGAAAAAAAGTGACAGAATCGTCGTAAACTCGAGGGTCTCATGAGGCTCCCACATTTTCCCCCGTCGAATCGTTGAAAATCGAATTGTGCGTAGCGCTCCTTGCGGCATCAGATGATAACCAAGGAAATTGTTCATTAATTTCCTTTTAGTTGAAAAATGATAAGACCCTAGAGGTTCCTAATAAATCCTATTACAAAGTTCCTAGTTTACGAACAAAAAAATCTTCGGCTAGAATTAAAAAAGGATCATGCTTCAGACTTCTGAATAGGTACCTACCGATGAGGAGTCTTGTCTCAAAGAAAAACCCTTGCTACTTCCGTCACACAATTTTTAACGCATTTTGGTCCTTAACTCATGGCTGAAACATATTCGATGCTAGAAAGGAAAATGCTATGCTCGCTCTAGTGCCAGCAAGCAACATTTTCACTTCTCCAGCAGACCATCAGATGATTGCGTTTTTCCTTAGCCACTTGGGTGGATCAGCTCCACTCATTAAATTTTAATTGAGAAAATAACCCACTTCGAACAGAATAAAAACGAAATAAACGAACGGAAAAACGGAATAAAAAACAAAAAAGGTGTTGTTAAAAGAAAAACTCAAAATGAAAGGACGAGAAGAACTGTTTGTTGATGTTATGATAGCTGCTTCACAGAACTGCTGTAATTCGACGTCGAATCTCGATTTACGACGCCTTCAGCCCGTGGTAAATCGAATCGTCGTATTAGCCGGTGCGCATGCGCACTGACTCTCGTCGAATCTCCAAATTCGACGATTCGACGTCGAATCTCCCTGACCATGAATACCCCTATGAAATAGATGGAGGAAAGATGGACTTTGTGCGGCACCAAATAGTGCATTCTTACTTGTACTCGTATGTAATACAAGTGCAGTTGTCCCAGAGATGCACATCATAGTCATTACTTGTTCTCTTACAATCGTAGTGCGTTTACTAGAAAATTTCCTGTAAAGAAATAGACTGTGTTGCAGAATAGACGGGCACCGTGCCAACTCTACAACACACATGATGCAGTTGCATAGTTCCGTACTGAAATACTATCACCGCACACTGATTCCCCCCACTTACGATACGTTTTATCAGCGCTAGACGAAAAATGGGTACAATTCATTATCGATGAATGGTTTCTTGGCACTAGTTTTTGTTGGTGGAGTTGCCAATTTCATTTGTTGTAAGAAAGAGATTAGAGATAATACTCCCGATGTTCATCGTCCCAAAATATATCGAGTCTCAGGCTTTATTGCAAATTGGATGGTCGTCTGCATTGTTTATCAAACATTCTCTTTCAAGACGTTGAGAATAATAACCTTTACACTTTCTCGTCATAACCTTTTTTTCCACAGAAAGCTATCTTGAGTGGAATAAGGAAACGTTAGCGATATTGGCCTGATGCGCATTCGCCAAGATTATGGCCAAGTTATTGACTGTAGTAAAGGCATTTTCAGTGGTGTCTCTCGAACTTACTGAACCAACTCGTAACTACTCTCTTCTGTTGAGTATATGGCATATGGATAGGATATTAGAAATCCAGAGCTGATTTGAATTAAAAGTTTCGGCATTTGGAATCATGTTACTGCTGAAATATGTTTGTATACGAATTGTCAACTGAGCCGATTCAACAGAATATGAGAATTGCATATCATTCTGTACGGATAGTAGGTACTTACATGAATGAGATTTTTTTTTTGCTTTACAAAATGAATCAGTAAAATTGAAAGTGGGATACACATTTTCAATCGTGTTCATGTAAGTATAAACAACTAATAACATGATCATATTCGTCGACTTACATGTTTTGTTCTTTGTTTAGGGATGGTATTCGTCCATCGATATTCAGCCATAAAATAAAAAAACGGAGTTAAGAAGAACGTTGTCTATTCCCAGGACAGTAATGAGTTACAAAGTTAAATCCGACGGTTAGGTCATCATCAGTAACAAAAAATTTATTTATAACATCACAGCATGAGAAACTGTTCAAATAGGACCACAGCCTACTTAAGGATTCCATCAGACAAAATTATCCATTCAATTCATTCAGCTCGAATGTTTTCATCCAGAAATTTCCAAATGCATAATTCTGATCTCAGCATCCTCAATGCCTTTTATAAAAATTTAAAATACCTAACTGAAGGTAAATGATGGAGGTACTTAAGGAGAGCATAGGTTATTCAGGGTGTTACATTTTGAACCATTCACAGGCAAGGAATCGATTCTAGACCTCATTTCCAGCAAAAAATGCCTCTTAGTAATTTTTTAGAGGCTTTGTTTTCGAGTTATTTCACTTTTAAGATTTTTTTCGTGATTTTGACCTTATCTCAGTTAAACGGCTGTAACTCCCTGAATTTCCATGAAAATTTAAATCTGATCACACCGTTGAAAAGAGCGTAAAATTCCCTATCTCCTTGATGGAAAAAACATTTTTTAAATTGGGGAGACGGGTGAAATTTGGACGTGAAACGAAAAATTGGTCAACACTTGGAAATTTCAACTTTTTTCAAAATCTCATTGGTTCTGTAATCCGAATTCGACACTTGAATTTTTACCTGTAGGCCTAAAAGATGCACTTTTTAACAAAATGTCCATCAAGGAGAAAAAAAATTTCGTGTAGATGTAGGAAAACCCAGAGTGGCATGAGTCATCACCAACACGGTTGAGCTGAGGAAGGGAAAGAACACGTCATCTGACGTCACCTCTTTTCCACTCTCCCCTCACCATAATAGCTTGAGTATAAAAGCCGCACTCAGGGGTCTTCCTACATGCATTCGAACCTCGTCTATCCGACTTATCATTTCTTGTCTTACCTATAGTTCCTCCGAGGAAATGGTTTGCCCCATAAAGGCGCCGAATATCTCCCCTTAGGGACCTCTTCAGAACAACTAGGCTTCATTAGGTAAATGCTCCGCTTCCTGCTGGTAGGTCTGGGTCCAGACGCCGAGGTTTGCGGATAGATATTTCAAGCACTTATCTGGAAGGTCAGCAGCGAGGCGCCGTGGATGTAGTGCCAAAGCCGTAGGCTTTAGGGATCAATCTCTCCGTTGAGTAGGGTTCAGGATAGTTTACAAATCAGCGCATCGAGAGGACCATCACCCTCACTCGAATACACACAAACACAACAGGCGTAATCAGATTTAATTTTTCATGAAAATTAGAAGAGTTATAGCCATTTTACTGAGATAAGATCGAAAACACGAAAAAAATTTTAGAAGTGAAATAACTCGAAAACGAAGCCTCTAAAAAAATATTACCAGGAGACACTTTTTGGTGGAAATGAGCTGTAGAATCGATTCCTGGCATGTGACCCTTTTAAAATGTAACACCCAGTCACAGGGGTAGGGAGCTTGATGAATCCCATAGATCGAGAAAGTGCCAGGGATACCCAATCAGATTGAATGATATAAGTGAAAGGAGAGCTTGAATCCTATTGGCTCAGAGAAGTTTGAAGGTTCAAATAATGCCAATCTCGCCAGACAAAGTGAAAGGGAGCTCAAACAGTGGTGGGTAGCATTGTGAAGAGGAAACCAAAGCTATTGCAGAAATGAACGGTGAAACGTGTGGAATCACCTCGTTCAGACATTTACCAGACACAAACTCTTAACACTGTACTTGGCAAAAGTATCCCCAAGGCTATTCTTTCAAATTTTCTCCCCTAAGTATAGTTTAGGCCCTCCAGAAACATGTTAAATATTTTCCACTCTTGTGGTATAGTAAGTACCTATATATCTTAAACTTTCAAGTCACCAGTGAATGAGATTTTTATTGAATATAATGTATTACTTTCTATTTCGATCATAATATTATTAAAAGAAAAAACAAACGGGAAAAAAGAATCCGTACAATAAAATAATGGAAGTATCGCTAGTAATAATTACTAGCTGGGTATGCTTACCTTCTCAATTGCTGCTCATACCAATTAGGTGGTGTAGTAAACGTGAATGTGTGAATGTACACCAATACAACTAAGCAGTCTCAATGAAAGACGTAACGAGTTTATCAAAACTTTTGATACTTTTCCTTTGGGATTTGTTTCAATTTTTCCCCTACTGTGTACCCTTGGCCCTCTAAAAACATGATAAAAATGAAAAAATGTTCTACACTATTAAAATTTGAACAGAAAACACTTATGGCATATTAGACTTTGCGTAGTACAGGGTTAAGAATTGCGAACTTTTCAAGCACATCCAACATGTGCAACCAACATCAGCCCTGCGGGCTAGAATGAGGAAATTCTACGTACCATCTTTTTGTTAGATCAAAACTCAAGTTATGATTGGATTCTCTATGGTGACTTGCAAAAACCGAATCACCTTTGTTATCCCCAAAATCCTTTATTCTTTCCCTAAATCTTCAACTAGTTTGATCACAATACTGAAGCCTACAAGAACATTTTAGTTAATAAACCCTTAATTGCATTCCCATGATAGCCTTTTTTCCTCCTGATCGCCGGTCCTAATCTTGAGATTCTACATCCATATCTCAAGAATGCCCTGGTTTTTCTAGTAGGAATTGGGGACTGACAAAAATAAGATGGAAGTTTCTCGAATGGAGGTACCAATTTTCCCTCCACAGGTGAAATGGAGAAGAGAAAAGAGTTCAGGACAAAAAAAAAATCAAGCTTGAACAAAGATTTGCACAAATAACAGGTAATAACTAGTTTGATAGGTACTGTTGAAGTAAGGAGAAACCGTTCCGGAGCACCTAACAATCCGTTTCGTTACCTGTAAATGGCAGTTAGAGGTCGAGAACTGGAGGCCCGAGGCTTCAAGATGGGAATTAATTTCCGAGTAGCAGCCGACGCTAAGCGGGTAAATGCACGCCCTTGTAGGGTAATGCTCATTTTCGTTAACAAGAAGGGCCACTTAGGTGGAGCGGGATCTACATCAAAACCCGCAGAGGTACATTTTCCCAGGAGGATGCGGCAGGAATTGAGAATTAGCTCGGGAGGAGAAAAACAAACAGGCGACGGAATGAATGATTTTCAGTCTTGCAGCTCGAGAACAGCGAATCTTTTTTTTCGAACTAAATGTGGCTTCATTGTTGTAATACCGTACTTGCTAGATCTGCCTTTTCATTTTCTCGTTTCATACGATTCATTCCACATTGTGGTTCTCGGTCGCTGGGAGACCGCTGAGTTTTCAATCAACTCAGCTCAATCACTTTCTACAAAGTCCGGCAGGAGGTTTCGTTTTCTGTCGGCCTGCGGCCGTTATCTCCCTGGAGTAGAAAATGGAGAAAACTAGATTAGCCTACTGTTTTGGGCTTGAAGACGACTCTGAGGGCGAAAACGTTCTTTTTTCTTAGGCCTGGATTACCCAATTGCTTTCACTCACATCCATTGGATGCCCAGAAGAAGAATTCAGTAGGTTATCCAGAATTTATTGCAAACAACTTGTAGGACGTCCCACAGTAAGGCCGGCCGCACACAGCAGCAAACAATCATCTTCAAACGAAACATTTTGTTTGAGGCAGGTAGAAAAGTCGAGGAATACGTAGAAGTAGTAGGGGGGTCCGCATTAGGGATGGGATATCATATCAATAATATCGAAACATCGATGTTTTGCTCGTAATATCGATGTTTTACACTCGATGTTTTTTAAACATTGATGTTTCAGTCCGATGATATCGATATGTCGACGAGATGGTCTGATAACATCGTTTGATAAATTTGACCTACTAGGTACTGCAAGGGAACCAGACAAATTCCAATTTCAGACCAGATAACTTCATTGAATTTACTTGGAATTTAAAGAACATCTCCTACCTTTCAATAGTTTGATCAGCTACCTCTTCGCATCCTTTCACTACCCACATCTCATTCACGATCAGCTACCTCTGTCCATTCACTTCCTTAGCTCAGTGGTAACGAGCTCCGACTCAGAAGTGTAAATATAGTTTAGTCGAAACGATAGGAGGTCGATCCCCGGTCGAGGGACGTTAATTTTTGATAATTCAACACAATGATCGCTTTGTATAACAATATAATTACTGGAAAACAACAGGAAAAAAAAGTCTCTTTATGCTTGAACCAATAATTGAAATGGGGAAGGTATGGGATATCGAAATGTAGTGCATAAAAATTGGATAATTTATCACGAATGAAAAACGCTGCAAATCATTGCTCAAAGGTTTATTATTTTCTGTATAGATCACTCTTCTGTATAGATCACTGGTTCTCCATCAATAGCACCTACCACCATCTGTATTCTCCCTTGACCTTCCCTCTCAAATTTCAGCTCCTGCGTTCAATAGGATTGAAAATGACTTCGGAGCTCACTCAGCTGATCAGTGATCTGAAGAGTGAAGAAGATCTCCTCAATGCTGAAGACGCCTGGAAGAGCACTTCCATTCAATAGGATTGAAAATGGCTTCGGAGCTCACTCAGCTGATCTGTGATCTGAGGAGTGAAGAAGATCTCCTCGAATGCTGGAGACGCCTGGAAGAGCACTTTCATTCAATAGGATTGAAAATGGCTTCGGAGCTCACTCAGCTGATCAGTGATCTGAAGAATGAAGAAGCTTTTGAGCAATGATTTGCAACGTTTTTTACCCACCAACATTTTTTTTACCTACCAACTTTTTTTTACCTACCAGCTAGGTACTACCTACCACACCATACTGGCTTCACACCTTCACAATCAAGTTTATTAGAAAGAACTAAACGCTTCACACTCGATTGGAAAATAGAAAGCTTCATATTGAAATTCGATTACTGGTTACGCAGAAGGCAAAACTGTATACAAATCGAAGAAATGAACAGCGATCGCATTTTAGTCCGATAAAATTTGAATGGAGATTAGACCTCTTTTGCGATTCACACTCATGATTCTGTTTTATCGAAGGAAAACCTTCAAGTACTCGTAGGGACCGAACGGTTTGTCCTACAGAGCTCCGGGTGGTCTCAAAAATTTTTAAAAATTCAATACTATTTAAAATTGGTGAAAAAACGATACCTTTATTTCGAGAGTTTTCGAGCTAGGGCACTCTTGAAAATTTCAACCCTTAAGGCTAAAGGGGATGACAAGTGTGCGAGAGAGACAGCTATATCGGGAAAAGAGAGAGTCAGGAGCTCAATCATTTTCCCAAAAGTTCTCAGCTATCAGTGGACCGATTTTCATTCTGTAAAATTATTTGGTTTCCTTTCTTCGTATTCCATCTTTGTGCCATGTCAAATTTCTCATAAAATCTATATTTTTTGACGAAACACCATAATTAATCTTTTGGTGATTCACTCATTGACCAAATATGCGGGCACTAGAATAAATTTTCCCAAAACCGAGATACCAGGCATATTCTAGCAGATGTCCCCAACATATGGAATCCATCAGAAATCAAAAATATTGAGAATTAGCGACCGAAAGAGAAAACGAAAATCAAAAGGGGTGAACTTCAGTCAGGCAACCCCCCTCGCCATTCAGAAGACAACAAACCCGCCCTTCAGCTCATCCGCCACCCACCAGACACAGTTCCCGTACTCAGAAGTTTTATAAAACGCTTGCCAGGTGGGTGTGGCACATAGCTTCCTCGTATCCATATTTCGAAAGTATTGATACTCTTATAATTGAGAAATCATCAAAAACCCGATTTTGAGAATATCACCCCTATTATTCACTAATTAATAATAAATATCATTTTTGAGAATATTTTTTGAGAATATCACCCTTATTATTCACTAATTAATAATAAAATCGTATGCCAAGTAGGTGTGGCACATAGCTTCCTCGTATCCACAACTCAAAAGTATTGATACTCTTATAATTGAGAAATCATCAAAAACCCGATTTTGAGAATATCACCCCTATTATTCACTAATTAATAATAAAATCGTATGCCAAGTAGGTGTGGCACATAGCTTCCTCGTATCCACAACTCAAAAGTATTGATACTCTTATAATTGAGAAATCATCAAAAACCCGATTTTGAGAATATCACCCCTATTATTCACTAATTAATAATAAAATCGTATGCCAAGTAGGTGTGGCACATAGCTTCCTCGGATCCATAACTCGAAAGTATTGATCTCTTATAATTGAGAATCATCAAAAACCCGATTTTGAGAATATCACCCCTATTATTCACTAATTAATAATAAAATCGTATGCCAAGTAGGTGTGGCACATAGCTTCCTCGTATCCATATTTCGAAAGTATTGATAGGTACTCTTATAATTGAGAAATCATCAAAAACCCGATTTTGAGAATATCACCCCTATTATTCACTAATTAATAATAAAATCGTATGCCAAGTAGGTGTGGCACATAGCTTCCTCGTATCCATATTTCGAAAGTATTGATACTCTTATAATTGAGAAATCATCAAAAACCCGATTTTGAGAATATCACCCCTATTATTCACTAATTAATAATAAAAACGTCCGCCAAGTAGGTGTGGCACATAGCTTCCTAATACCCATAACCCAATTGTATAGATGATCCGATGCATAGTTGTTGATCTCAAAAAATCAATCTCTTAGTACCTTCCACTACCCTCATAGGGGACCATCTACTCGCCAATCCCCATAATCCCTGAAAATTTCATCAAAATCGGATGAGAAATGTAGAAGTTACGGCTATGGCAAGGATTTCATGTTAGACAAACACGTAACCAAAAATTGTTCAGGAAGGTCGTATCTAAAACGTGGACGCGAGTGGAAATTTTGATTTTGTAGAACTTTTTTGTTCAATCTTGAAAAGTAAAAGTAATGCTTCCGCTACCTTGGCAGACTCGGAAGCAAAATGTTTGCATGAGGTTGTGCCACATACCATCTTCGTACCTAAATACGACGCATAGAGATAATCCTATATGCTCAGTAGGTAATAGAACTTCAATTTCCAACTATCTGTCACAACCCTCCAAATTTGAGGTCAGACGATGATGACATTCATAGGGAACCATCCTAAGTCCCAACCACACACAAACTCAGAAAAAAGTACTTTCGCGCATAATATTTGCGCGTAATTGACACTAACTTCATTTTTTTAAAACGAAACCCCCCTTTTGGTTTATTATTTTCAATAATGAACCTTTGGAATCGACCAAGAAAAAAAATTTTAACACCCCCTCAAAATTTGATGGTTTACGTTTCAAGGTACGTAGAATCGAATAAACATTTGGCCGTCCGTCCGCCGTACGCGGCACTTTTGCAACTTAGCATTGACCGATTTTGATGAAATTTGGTATGTAGGCTCCATTTGGGGTCTAGTTGTGCCCCGAAGATTTTGGTTGATGTAGGTCACTTGTAAGGGTTCCAAAATCAATTTTGAAATTTTGAAAACGCCCTAACTCAAAAAATTTTGTTATAAAGGTATTGTTTTTCCTTCAATTTAAGATTCTATAGAATTTTTAGATACCATCATTGATATTTCATGATACCATTCATTCTTCTGTGCAACGTTAGAAAAATGAATAGATATATACAAAGGTATTAAAAAATATCAAGTATGAACATATTAAAAAAAGAAACGTTGATTATTTATAGTCTTTTTATTCAATATTATTATTAAAAAAAGGTTTTTTAATTATGATTGAATAACATAAATATCCCACTTGAGTAACTATGTAATGAAATTCATTTATCAATCAATTCATTTTCATAGTATATGATGAATATCACTCAATAAAATTGCTTATTCAGTATAACTTGGTAGGTAGATGTGGAAGTGAAATCGCAAGCAATGTACTGACCTATTCCGTG
>CM019170.2:1916961-2046522 GCA_009739505.2 Apolygus lucorum | reverse complement strand
TGCAGCAATGGAAATGGTATGCAACTGCGGCCTGTTTGTCCACGGACCACCAGAGATACAGGTTGCGTCCTCATGTCAGCGATAGGACCAGATGTGATCGATATTTTCAATAGCTTCTCTTGGACGACGAAGAATCCGAAAATTTGGACGTCATAATCAGTAAGTTTACAGATCATTTTTAGGAAAACTTCATTTAACGTACGAGCGCGCAAAATTCAATAAAATAATCCAAAAAGAAGACCAGCCATTTGAAGATTTTTTGACCTTAATCGCAAATCAAGCCTCAAACTGTAACTATGAGTCACTAAAAAAATGATTTGATAACAGACAAAATTGTTATAGGGGTGAACGATGACAAGCTTCGCGAAAAACTTCTGACCAATGAGTACCTAAATCTTCAGAGGCTAAAAGAATCTAGAAAAGCTCACGAAATGACTAAAAAAACAAATTAAGGACATTTCACCAAAAAATCAATCAGTCAACGCGATTAGCAGACCCAAACAGCCAAACAATGATACTTACGATTGCTCAAGGTGCGGCAACGAATCATGGAAGGCGCAGTTGCCCAGCATTTCAAAGACAATGTCCGCTGTGCAAACGTAGGGGTCACGTCTCATCAATGTGCCGTACAAGAAATATTAAAATGTAGACTACATTGAAGAAAATAATGATAGCTCTTCAGACGGGGAGGGCCCCTATGTTGAACATCAATGTACTTCAATCAACTCACTCACAAATTCCGATAGTAAAGTTGATTGGTTTGAAACACTCAAATTCCAGAACAATCACAAATTGCGTTTCAAATTAGACAGTGGTGCTCAATGCAATGTGATACCGAAAGGTTTTGCAGTAAGTTCTGGTCTAAAAATAGTTCCTTCAAACATCAGTCTTTGATATCTTTCAATACCTTGACCACTGAGGTCATGGGTGAAACCACTACTAGAGTCACTACCAAAAGGGCTCCCAGTTTAAGGGTGACATTTTTGGTGATAGACAAAAATTACCAACCAATTCTTGTAATGCCACTTGTCAGAGGTAGGATTCATTACACGAATAATACAGTCACGAACAGTCCTCTCGAACTCCAACAGTAACCTGTTTGAAGGAATTGGATGTTTAAAAATTTTGAGTACGATATAGATCTAGTTAATAACCCCCAGCTAAAGATCCATCCTCCAGGAGAGTTCCTCACTGCTAGAAGAAAAACTCAAACAAGAACTAGACAGTATGTTCGGGATGGCATAATTGTTCCTGTGACCGAACCAACTCCTTGCGGTCACCGATGGTGATTGTCAAACAAAAAGACAAGCTACGAATCTGCATAGACCCAAGCGACTTAAATAGAAACATAAAAAAGACGACCATTACCCTCTCGCCACACTCGAAGATATAGCAGCTAGAATTGAAGGTGCAAAATACTTACTTCACACTACTCGACTGTAGAAAAGGTTTTTGGCAGATAAGTTAGCCCCAAAGTTCCCGATACCCCACATTCTCACACCATGGGGAAGATATTCATGTTTAAGAATGCCATTTGGATTGGTCTCGGCTTCTGAAATTTTTCAGCAAGCAATGTGTTCAGTACTCGAGGGCATTCCAAAGTTGCTAACTCAATTGATGACATACTTATTCATGGAAAAACGTTGGAAGAACTCAGAAAAACAACACAAGTAGTAACAAACAAACTCAAAGCCGCAGGACTGAAACTTAATCCAGACAAATGTTCATACGAAAAGCAACAAATAAATTTCTTGGACATATTTTAACAAACGAAGGCATTAAACCTGATAACAAAAAATTAGAAGCAGTTAAAAAATTGAAAACAACCAACGTCAATGAAAGATTTACAGCGTTTTTTAGGATCACGAACTATTTATCTAAATTCATTCCAAACTATTCTGAAATCACAAAGATTTAAGAGAATTGACAAAGAAAGACTCTACTTTCGTTTGGGGAACCCTGCAAGAGAAAGCTTTCGAGACTCTCAAACAAGCACTGCAACTCCTCCTTTACTGAGATACCTATGACAGCAAACTTCAGTCACACTCTCAGTTTGATGCCAGTTCTCACTCAGTAGGAGCAGTCTTGCTCCAAAACAGTCAACCCATAGCGTAGCTACAAAGGCACTCTCCAAAACGCAACAAAGATACAGCCAATTAGAAAAAGAGACATGCCATATTTTTTGGTTGCAAACGTTTCCATGAGTATGTTTGGGGATGCCGAAGCCTTACCGTAGAGACCGACCATAAACCTCTTGAGGCAATACTGAAGAACCACTACATCTCGCCCCACCTAGAGTACAACGTCTCTATTTCGAAATAATTCCATACAACCCTACAATCTGTTATATCAAAGGCACTCAAATGTACATAGCGGATGCTCTGAGTAGGGACTGCGAAAACTCTGAGGAGCCTGATGAACAACCATCACTTGAAATTCAAGTGGTTGTGTCCAATGTCCAAGTCTAACATGCAGAAAATACAAGAGTCAATGAGATAGATCCTGAAATGCTTTCACTTAAAGACAACATACTTAGCGGCTGGACACAAAAAAGAAGTGAACTTGACTCAACGATGCAGAAATATCACTCATTCAGAGAGGAATTAGGAATTGTCGAAGGAATAATATTCAAAGGAAGCAGAATAATAATTCCCAAGTGATGAGAAAACATATAATTCAAGACCTTCATCGTTCTCACAAGAGCGTCGAATCATGTCTACAGCTCGCTTGAGAGTGTGTCTACTGGCCAAACATGAGCCAGCACATCGAAGAATTCTGTCGAAAGTGTTCAGTCTGCCAGAAGTTTCATAACGACAAACCACAAGAGACTCTAAAATTGGAAGAAACCCCTACAAGACCATGGATGTTCGTTTCAAGTGACATTTTCACATTCAAATCTAGAGACTATCTACTAATAGCTGACGCTTACTCCGGATTTTTTGATTTTGAGAAAATCAACAACAAATCTACGACAACAGTTGTTAATTGTTTCAAAAAATGGTTCGCCACTCATGGTATACCTGACGAACTAAGAACAGACGGAGGGAGCTGCTACACTTCGATGGAGTTCAAAGAATTCCAAAATAAATGGAATTTCAATCACCGGGTATCTTCTTCTCCTCAGTTTGCTAGGAGCAATGGACTAGCTGAGCGATACGTTCAGGAAGCTAAAACCTACTATCCAAATGTGTCAGTGAGAATTCTGATGTTCAGTTGGCCTTGCTTATACATAGGAACACTCCTCGTGGAAAACTCGGTTCTCCCGCCCAGAGGTTGATGAGCAGACGAACCAGAACGCTAATTCCAACTCACAAACACTTCTCAAACCGAAAATAGTCGAAGGTGTTAATAACAGACTCAAAACATAAAAAACAAAGAAAAACAACAAGCAGATAGAAACAAAATGCATCCTGCCACTTTCAGGATTGGGACAAAAAGTTCTCTACAGACTCGACCACAAACATTGGCTACCAGCATTGTAACTGAGATCGGTCCACAACCTCGCTCATACATCGTAAGGACGGAAGATGGCGCAGAGTACAGAAGAAACTCCTGGTTCATCAAATCAGATCCTTCACACACTTGATGCATCAAGATCCTCAACAAAGGAGGGAAGATGACAGATTACCTACCTGCTACACCTTGGATCCTACAGTGATCATAGCGGCGTTTCCATAGATACATATAATCAGTTGCTGTAATATTGTACGAATTCGATTTTCCTCATTATATTATTACCTACTTACCGTCAACTTGAGTTGTGTATGTTTAACATAGTAGTACTAAATAACAAAAAACATACAATTAGTATCCATGGCTCGTCTTCCAAGTTTCTCTGCTTTCAAGGTCACAAAACAGTTCCTTGAATGTTTGCTATGGCTGATAGTGAGGTAGTGGGGGTATGGTAATACTTAACACTGCGATGACCCCCCGCCACCCGCCGATCGTCGGCTATCACTCTAAACAGTTCCGAAAAATTCATTTTTTTCAACTGCTTGCCTTACATCGCTGACCCCGCGCTAGTTCGCTTATCATCCGCAATCATCTACGTTACCGACCTCTCCAATTCTATGGCGTGTTGCGGGCTAGTATCCAGTACAAAATACGTACTTTCTTATTCCATACTCCTATTTCATCTAATTTACTTGTAATAATGAAAAAGTCCCTAAATTATATTAAAATTTTCCAAAATTGGCTATTATATTACTTGCAAAAAATGGGAATATAGGAGAATCTCAACAAAAATTAATTTATTCATTTTGCTTATTTTTAGTAAGGCAAACAGTGTTTGCTATGTTTGCCTTGAGGAGGCGCCACTAATCTATATATGCTTCCAATACTTTCAAGTTCAGTATTTCACTCAATCCTCTTCTACATTGAATCGATGGTATGTAGAATACATTTCAAATAGAAACATGGAGTTTTTTATTCTAGAATCCACAATTACCGGCATGAGAACACAACCAAAAATAACAAAATTTAACTCACCTTCACCGTTCTATCATCAGAACCAGAAATGACTTTGTCTTCACGCTTGGTAAACACAGCCGAGGTCACCGAGCTGAAATTCATTGAGAAGGAATGTAAGAAAACATCTTTACTTATTATTGTTGACACAAAGATTGAGAATCGGTTTGCACATGTTTTTGCAAAAGCAAACTTTGCTCCAAAAGAAATTTGTTGTGTAGTGACATCCATAGACAGCTGGAAGAAATCCCAAGTCGTTCCATACGAAGTTTAGTATACCTTCTAAATGGCCCAAGTGAATGTTATATCGGTTTCCGTCGTTCAAATCAAACGGGTCAATTTTTCTGCTCTTCTTGTCACCTAATTTTCGAATGATTTTGTTAGTTTGAGGAGCTTATTCTACCATAACATGAATAAAATTAGCTTCCTTTTCTTGCCTAGCTGGTTATTAGCAAGGTCACTAATAAACTACTGCAACAAACCTTAGCACCTAAACGCTGCAAATTATTACGCACAAAGGTTTATTATTTTTCTATATAGATCACTCGTCTGCAAAGAACACGGCTTTGCCATTGTTACCACCAACCAACTTGAAGAAAAACATCGATCGCATTTAACGGAAATTAGGCCTGTTTTGCGATTCACACTCGTGTTTCTGATTTATCATAAGTCCAACCCTTAAATTATCGTAGGGAGCGAACGGTTTGTCCTACAAGGCTCCACGTGGCTCCATCTTAAAATGATGGAAAAACAATACCATAATATCAACATTTTATGAGTTAGGGGCGTTTTCAAAATTTCAAACCTTATTTTTAACCCTTAGAAGTGACTTACATCAACCAAAATCTTCGGGGCACAACTAGACCCCAAATGGAGCCTACATACCAAATTTCATCTAAATGAGTCAATGCAAAGTGGGGAAAGTTTTCGGATTCTACGTACCTTGAAACGTAAACCAACAAATTTTGAGGGGGTGTTAAAATTGTTTTTTCTTGGTCGATTCCAAAGGTTCATTAATGAAAATAATAAACCAAAAGCATGAAACATTGGTCCACGAGTGAGGGAGGGGCAAAGTAGGTATCCTACCGACCGATGAGATACGATTTTTTTCACGTTTCTCGTATTATAAGAAACGTTTTGTAATTATTTTAATGTTATATAGGTAATATGTATTAAACATTTATAAACTAATAAATGACGTGGATGTATCAGATGCCAAACACAGATTTAAACATTTGTAGGTACTGCTCAATAAAAATTTGATTGGTAATTCGGATCTTTGCGAATAACTTCAGTTTCGTTAAGGAAGTTAGTCAGCTCAAGAGTTTCGCACTTCTTCAACTAGCGTAACCTACAATATACTTACTCCGTGTGACCTTGAAATACTGAAACGGAATGGATTGGTTCCCTGAAGTCCCACAGCCTGAACGTAGTGTCCTGAGACGAGGTAACAACCAGTCGTTGAGAATGGTGGGCACAAATGTGAGTCAGCTCCTGGTCGTGACCTGCAAGAAAGAATTTCAGTTACAGATTCTGGAAGTGGCTCACATTTTTATCATCAGTAATCATCCCAAGGGAAGATCAGAAATTATCCGATTTCTACGAGGGGAGAGATGAGCACAGACGCACGAACGCCGGCGGCGAGATTTGAACCCACAACATCCCACAGAAGTCGGTTCTTATCCCCCCACCGAACGCGCGCCCTAGCCCTCACGGCTACTCTGCCATGTGAAGGAAGAACGACTCGAACTCAAAATTTTCGAAATCCCAGAAATTAGCTTCGAAGTTTTTCAGGAAAACTCGGCATAAATTCACTCCAGATCACTCCCGTGTCCCATTTTTTTTTTCAGACCTCATATGTTGTTCAACTCAATCGACTGGTACAATTATTCCTCTTTACACACGTACCTTCAATCGATTCTTGTCATTTGAGTCAAATATCGACAACCATACGAGACGTTTCAACCCGATCTTGAAGCCAACAATGTGGAGGAAAAACAACTCAACAACAGCGTTTTCAGCGAGTTGAGTCTTTTTTCCCCACAAATAAATAGCAAATCTAGCTAGTTAGGGTGTTTTAATCTAGGAGTTGAGATGTTTTTCCTAAAAAGCATGGAGTTGAGACGTTTTTGCTTAAAATTAGGCAATTTTCAAATAATCATTATAGAAGAGTCTTACATGAAAGGTTTAAAAAGAGAGGTAGAGCCAAAAAAGACCATAGAAAGTACATCAAAATTACCTAAAATTATTATTGGAAAGTTCGACGGAAATATATTAAAATATCAAGAGTTCTGGCAATTATTTGAAACAAACATACACAACAAGACCTACCTTACGGACACGGAGAAAATAAACTTTTTGTCAACATATCTAATTGGAAAAGCAAAACAATGTATTGAAGGGATACCTTTAGTAGGAGAAAATTATAAAACAGCAATACAACTACTAACGGAACGATTTGGAGACAAGCAAAATTTGATCAGCAGACACTATCAAGAACTCACCGAATTACAATCAGCCAAGAATTACACATAAAAATTAAGAGACACATTGGATACAATAGAAAAACATTTGAGGTGCTTGCAAGCTATGGGCGAAAATACTTCACAGTTGATTTTCCCGACAATCATCAAAACTAAATTTCCCAGACATTTAATCCTTGAAATAGATAAATCAGTTGATATTGATGAAGTATTAGATACGGAGACACTTCTTAGGAAACTGAAAAGGATCATTACGTCGCAAGAAAAGGTGTATGTTCATGGATCGAGTAGTTCAAATTTAAGTACTATGATTCCCGTAGAAATGATAGAGATAAGAATGAAGCTGGGAAACGAACATTCACAACTGAAGCTTTGCTAGTAAGAGAAGTGAACAGAAAGTGTTTCTATTGTAGAGAGAATCATTGGACAGATGAATGCAAAAAGTTTCAACTTTAGATGCTCGAAAAGAAGCCCTGAGAGGTAGGTGTTTCAAATGCCTTAAAAGATTTCATTCGTTCAATAATTGTAAGGTTGATAAACAATGTGTACATTGTAAGGAAACAAACCACGCTCTGCTACCAGTTTTGTCGTCGACAAAATTCTCTTTCCTTCTCTAAACTTCCTAAACTTCAACTCACTCAACTCTCTTCCAACTCTACTTCCTATTTCTCATTCAATTCCAGCTCATTCTTTACTCATTCTCTTCATTCTATTCTTTCTCTTTAAATATTTTGTTATAAAATTAAACTCGTCTTTTCTCGTTAAGCACAATTAAAATTCTCAATTTATTTCAAATCCAAAAACGTGACACATCAGGTATTAACTCATTTGTTTTAAAATAATAATGTTTTCAAGTATGGCTTCCATCAACTCGTCGAATCTGACGACACCCCTAACGATTTCAACCCCTTCCGGGGGGGAATTAGAGGGGATACGTAAAAACCCCACTTTCGAGTTGAGTCGTTCTCCCTTCACACGGCAGTACTCACATTTTGGGGACATAACAAGTTGCTTCCAAAGCGAGTAAAATGGGAGGGGGGGGGAGGCATTGTATATATAACGAATGGTCAACATGTTTCAAACTCAACCTTTACTTTTAGTGTGTAACATGAGCCAAAAACACCTCCAAGACGTATATTTAAGGTACACATCAAGGCCAGCGTAACGCAGTGTCGTACAAATATGGCGCAGAACCACACAAAGCATAGTATTAACTACGTAAATAATTGAAACAAAAGGTAAATTTTCGTTGGAACAGATTGTTTGGTATTATAATATAATACCAAACAATCTGTTCGCCATATTATGGCGATTGGTCAACATGTTTCAAGCATGAGCCAACAACATGAGGTAACGTGAGCCAAAAACACCTTCACATCGCCGTTCTGTAATCATTGGGGTATGCGCGTGGGTCGGAAAAACTGTTTTTGTTATTTTTAATCGAAACTAGACCTCATTCTGAGAATATTGACACCAACCGCGACCTTCTAGCGTGAGAAGACCTTTTTCTATGATTTTTCAAAGTTTCGAAAGTTTATGACGTCACAGTGGGCTGGGGAGTCCCACCCAGGCTGGAGGGGCACATGACGTCATAAACATTCGAAACTTTGAAAAATCAGAGAAAAATATCTACACATCCAAAAAGATAACGGCTGGTTTAAAAATTATTTTAAAAATCAGGCGCAAAATTCATCAAAAACGACTGTTGTGATCAGCGACCTCTTCGCATTTCTGTCAATTCGCTTCCTTAGCTCAGTGGTAACGAGCTCCGACTCAGAAGTGTAAATATAGTTTAGTCGGACGATAGGAGATCGATCCCCGGTCGAGGGAAGTTAATTTTTGATGATTCAACATTGTGGCGCAGTCATACCGGACACGAATTGTCTCCTTAGCATTTCTCAGAGAAACATTAATTCATTAAAAGATTGGGTCATCAAAACAACTCCCTCTCAAGACACAAGTTGAGCCACCGCCTCTTCGCATTTCTGTCTATTCGCTTCCTTAGCTCAGTGGTAACGAGCTCTGACTCAGAAGTGTAAATATAGTTTAGTCAGACGATAGGAGATCGATACCTGGTCGAGGGAAGTTAATTTTGATGACCCAATCTTTTAATGAATTAATGTTTCTCTGAGAAATGCTAAGGAGACAATTCGTGTCCGGTATGACTGTGCCACAATGTTATATCATCAAAAATTCAACGGTTACCCAGGTAACTGCCCACCTCGTACGATTCCCCCCCCCCCCCCCCCCCCGAAGAAGGTGTACATCTACCTCAAACCTACAGTTGGGTGACAGAACTGGAAGAGACAGAACGCCCCCGAGAGTGACAAACATAAGCCCAAAAAGCAACAGGATCCACCAGAGCCAACGCCTCCATCACCTGTTGCCCCCACTCAGGACCAATGTGCTGCCACGTCTGACGAGACCCAATGCATGGCAGACCCCGGGAAAGTGTCCTGGCTGGCAACCACCATGGCAGGCATGAGGCCATACCTGCAAGTCAAGCTGAGGGAGATGTTGTGGACGGATAGCACTGTCACTCTTACAGTGCGGGAGTCTCGGAAAGGGACGTCACCTAGCTGCTGACGAGGAGGGAAAGGAAAGTGGAACACGGGAGAGGAGGGGGGCAGCCCTGTGACGGGAACTGTAGGCCCGCTGATCACAACACGACAACGGTTCACAAGATTAAAATTTTTCTCATTTTGCTATGTAGATCACCATTCTGCTTTGATCAGTTCACCATTTGACATAATGACGATATTAATGATAATTCCGGGAGAAAGGTATCACGTACCCAACTCGTGTACGAGGTTCTCACTTATAATAATTAGACCTTACAGAGGTGCGGAGGAACTTCACAGATGCCTACTGTACGAAGTTACCTATATGATTACGGAGGGGAGAAATGAATGTACATGACATTAAAACAGAATTCCCTTATTTGGATTTGAAAGAGGTGTAAAATCGATATTGAAGTTCCGAATATTAGCTTTGTACACAACTAGATAGCGATTAGTGATTAACCCTCTGTTGTAAGACAACAAAACTCTGAATAATTATCAACGTACCTGACAAAGAGTGGATTTGCTCTTTGGTTTCTACGTCATAGAGGGCAGCTGTGCGGTCCCAGGAAGCAGTGACGACCTGCTCGCCTCCAGGCATCCAATCAGCGTGAGCCACGACACCGCTATGGCCGACCAACTCCGCCATTGGTGTCCGCAGCATCGATGATACGACTGAACCTTCGAGTTCAGCTTCAGGTTCAGCGTCACCACCCCCATCTATGTCTTCGTCAGACGAACACGTCGCTTTCTATTCAGGAATTACAAGACATGTTGGTATCGGGTACTGAAAACTCACAATTTTATGAATAAGAGAGCAAGAAGTATCCTCAGAACTAGACAGTCTGCATTTCACAGTAAGATATGCAGTTATTGTGCGCTGAGACAGGAGATGTTAGCGTCTGAATTTGTTTGCATTAGAACAACAGTTTTGTCATCTTCACCATCTACAAGAGGCAGTACATGTGCTTACCGGGTGCTGACCGCCAACAACATCAACGTTGAAAGCAGCATGCCAGATGTGAGCTGTTTGATCTCCAGAGGCTGTCACCACTAGGTCTCTCGAGGGATGGAATCGGATCGAATTGACTGATCCTGAATGACCAACGTAGCGAAGAACGATTTTACCAGCTTCCACCAACCAAATGCATGCAGTACGATCTGGAAAATAGGACAAGTTGGCGTTAGACCATCAGGATGTAGCCATCGTGGCAGCGTGCAGTGACAGTCGGCTGCAAAACATATTGTACAAGCAAACTTCCATTTATGTTAATGAACCACCGTTGTGAGAGGTCTGCAAGATACAGAAAATAGCAGTTATCAACGACTATATCAACAGCCATTACGGTGTTCTAAAAATTATTGAATTGTGCAGAAAATTTCTGCCAGAAATCGTCATGTTAAAATTTATCACACTTCATAGGGCGGTATCCATGGACACTACTCAAAGTCGGGTAAAACTTCGAATGGGTCTTGAAGTGACGTCGCATCCTCAACCCTATTCACTTCCGTCATTTCGAGTAGTTACTCAGGACGACGAGCATTTGCTCAGAGCGTGGTATTCATGAACACCTCTGCGATGAGTTGAGCTCTCTGTACGTCAGGTCGAGTGCTTGCGATGGACAATTGCTCAGCTTAATACCAAGTTGAGAGTAAATGCTTAAGTCCTAAGAGTAATTGCATGAAGACGTAGTTACTCAAGCCCTACTACAATCGCGACTATGAATACCGCCCTTAGCCTTTCAACCTGATTAGCCGCTCTAAATTCTGCATAAAATAAGTAGACAATATCTACATGCCGAAAGATGTCAATACGTTTTTACCAGGAGGTTGTTTGGGCTGCCGCATAACATGGTTGTTTGGGCTGCCGCATAACATGGTTGTTTGGGCTGCCGCATAATACGCCTCTCTGCATGCTCACCTATGAAACAGGTAAAGCATCCATGTTTTTGCAGGCTCAGAGGATTAACGTGAAATATGTGCTCAGAGCGCTCAATCTCCCTCAGGGCAGGCTGCCTCGAGTGATGGTGGAAGAGGTCATCAGATGGCGATCCTCTTTATAGATTGTTTTTGTTTGTTTGGTTTATAGATTGGCAACAGCTGGCCACTCAGGTGGGGATCGAGCTCAGCGTGGAGAACAGGCGGGTTGGGAGGAGCCAGTGGGAGCGGATGTTCGAGATACTGCAGCTTAGGGAGAGGGAGGGGACCCCTGTCAACGGGTTCCCTGACCCTTCATTTTAAGCGCCCCCCAGTTATGGAGAACAACCCCAAAGAGCCTCATAACCCCCGCCAGCCCATTGGCACGCAAGGTTCAAGGGGAGGCGCTCAGAGGCGCCCCAGGCAGGGGCGTCGGCCTTCCTCTCCCTCCTCCTCTTCCTCATCCATTGCCTCTTTGAACCACCAGTGTGCCCATTGTGAGCGAGCATTCACTACCAGGTCTGGCCTTGGTCTCCACGTCAGACAGAAGCATCCTGTTGCTGCTAATGCTGCTATTGATATTGAACGAATACAGCACAGGTATCCTTCTGAGGAGTTGCGCAGGATGGCGGCAGATGAGGCGGTGGCTGTGCGCAATGGAGTACGTAATACCAATGTTTATTTGAGCGAACGTTTTCCCGTGCACACAGTCATTGCCATCAAGAACCTCCGCCTGAAGCCCCACTATAAGCAGCTTGTCCAGGAAGCTATCCTGGCAAATAGCAGTGGGGCTTCTCCCGCATCTCCTATTGCTGACGTGGAGCAGCAGCCTGCCATTCAGCATCCCTCCCCCAGGACCTCCGGTCTTCTTGCCAATCTGAAGACCGAAGTCTTGAGGCTCGGGGGGCAGGTAGGTCGTATTGAAGGCTATGAAAGCGCCTACCTGCAGGATTTGGCAAGGCGGGCTCCTGAAGGGCTGGATAACCTGGAAAATGAGGTGGCAGCCTATTTAGGGAGATTCTTCCTGTAGGTTGGGGACGCGACCGTGACGCAGCACCAGGGGGGACCTCCTCCTACAGTGGTGTTGCGTGGAGGTCGCAGAGCAGCTAAACAAGCAAGACGGCGGGAGTACCACCGGGTTCAGAGCTTGTGGAGGAAGCATCCGGCGCGTGTAGCTGCGGAGGTACTGGAGGAGCCTGGGGAAAATCAAGTTCAACCCCCAAGTTCTCCAGGAGTTTGTGGATTTCTGGGAGCTAGGATTGAGGCCTCGCAGTTCCACTGTCATTACCAGGAAGTTACGCTGACCCCCCTACCGGACTACAATGGATGTCTCGACCTGACCCAGGCCAGATGGGTGTTCAAGGCGAGAGGAGGCCTGATATACTTAAATTTCCAGCCCTGGCGTTCACCACTTGCCCAACACTGCTCACTCTGCAATTTGAACGAGGTGGGAGACATCTTCCACTTTCTGGCAAAATGCCCAATTTTAAATGCAATCCGGAAAAAATGGAGTGGGGTGTGTCAGATGTCACGAGAAGAGTTCACGAGGAGACTTGCGTAGCAGAACTTTGTCCAGATAGCAGCAATTCAACTATTATAATTTTTGCAATTATTCAACAGTAAACTAATTATAAATTTGTATAAATATCCATAAACCTAAACAAAATATTTAATTAATTAATTAAATAAATAATAAAAATTAAATGTCACCCTAGCCATTGGTTCTAACAACGCCTGCCAACCCAGATAACGGCTGATTGAGCCATTCCGTGTTTGGATTTTGTGAATCTAAATTGTATAGTATATTATTAGCATCTAGAGAAGTCTGATATTATTTTTTGTCAGAAATAAAAGTTCATTTTCATTCATTCATTCATTCAAATCAGTAGACAAAAATATAGACAATTCAAGAGCAAAATCACCTGCTGAAGCCGTGCCAATCAATGGCACCCCCGCCCTGGCAACATCAACGTCCCACACGCCATCGCGATGTCCCCGCAGCTCTTTAACGACGCAACAGCAAACAGATGGAGTTTTGAAACTTGAAACTATCTTGGAGGTCTGAGCTTTCAGTTTGTGCGCTGTCTTCAGCTTCTGAGACGATCCTCCGACTAGAAACACAAAATTATTCTAAAACCTCGAAAGGGAAAGTAAGATGATGACCAAAGAACATTCTTATATCATCAGATGGTATTCACCACCAAATGAAAATAATTGAACTTACGTTTATGTTTGGACTTGGTGACTGGCAAAGGGTCTTTTTCCGGATCGAGAGAGTCGTGTTTGTCACCCAGGACGTTGCAATCCATGATATACTGGTCTCTCTCGAGTTTTTCATTGAGAGCGTCTACTTTATCTTGTACTGAACGAGATTAAAAAACTGTTATAAATGAGTAAACGCGAAATAAGAAAAAAACAATATCTGTCAAGCAAGGCATTTTTTAAAAATAATTTTTATTGAGGTTGTAAAATTTACATTCGACCTTGAGTAATTATTATGATACAATGTATCATAATAATACCATAGTAATTATTATGATACAATGTATCATAATAATACCTTTTCAGTTCCAAACTGGTTCCGGACTGCCTCTCTGAACAGACCCTCATATGTCATATGAGGGTCTGTTCAGAGAGGCAGTCCGGAACCAGTTTGGAACTGAAAAGGGGAGGGGATTGAGGCGAATGGACTCCTCCAGGCACCTCCAAACCCCTCTGAACCATTCAGGACTGCTTCTCCGAACAGACCATGAGTTGAAATGGAAGAAATGTTTATTTCTCAGAAAATATTTACAATAGGCTAACATACTTCATTAAAACGCTTGTCTCATAAAGGCACTGTCAGTAGTAGTGGCATTGTCATTGCCACTACCTACCAACCATATTTTCGTTCCACAATTTATTTTGAAGAAATAACAGCTTCACACTCAATTCGAAGAAAGAGAGAGTTGTTGCTGCCTTCATTAAGAAATTTGATTATTGGTTGCTAAGGACGAACAACTGAATACAACTTGAAGAAACGAATAGGAGATTCTAGGGGAAGAAAGTGGTGGAACGGCGTAAGCGCTGCCTAGCGAAGTTAAGATGAACCTTCTGGAGCTCAAAAACCCAGGTTATCTCGCTTATCAGTTGGCTTATGTGATGTAGGTATTGTGTGTTGTGTTGCTGATTCTTTCGTAAATAATAGAATGCGTTAAAAATTAATGTTGTTTACCTAAGAGTACATAGATTTTAATTTCAGACTGAATGCCTTTCTTATTGATTTGATTGCCTGATTTCATTGGGTGGATATTTCTGGTTTCCTATAGATTTGGCTGGGATATACAGATATTACCACCGGTCGATAATAGAGGTGCATCCATCATGCCAAAAAAGAAGGGAAGGTTTATCTAATCATTGCAAGATATCGCACTGGCCGTTCCACCACTTTCTTTTCCCAGATGCTCCTGAAACGAACAACAATCGAATTTTGGTCAGCTAACATTTAAACGGAACACCACTTTTGCTATTCACACTCGTGTTTCTGATTCACTGCAAGATCTCACAGGGAGCTAACGGTTGGTCAGGCGGATGGCAAAATCTGTTTCAAATAGAGAGTTACAGCAACATTTGGAACTGTCATTACGTGAGAAGCTGCTAGGGCGAGCATCGAGTGGATGCTAACTTTCCAATGTGAGTCTCACGTGATTGACGTTGCTTTATATTTTTCAACACTCAATAGGTAACCGCGGCCATTAGCTCAGACACAAAAACAAGGAGTTGAGTAGAAGGTTATCTCATGGGATTTATGTGACTCTCATGTAATTTACGCGAGAGGGCCCAGACAACTGTGTTCTGTGAGCCTCACTTCTTACGCGAGGATCGCATTTTTTTAAGTATCTTGGCCCACTGTAACTCTCAATTATCGGATTCTATGTACCTCGAAACCTAAACAAATAAATTTTGAGAGGGGGTTAAACTTTTTTTAAATTTATTGAAAATAATCAACAGTGTGGGAGAACCTGGACTCATTGCTGATATCAAAATTGACGGAGTATGGGATAGCGAGAGAGCATCTTTTTTTGACCTCCGTGTAGTTAACGCCGACACCTCTTCCTATGCCACCCGTGAATGGATGGGATGTCAATAGCAGACGAAGCCGTAAGGACAAAACATCGCAAGTACGATTCAGTGGCAGAGGATCTTCACGGCACTTTCTCACCACTCATAACGTCATGTGAAGGAGTACTACACAAAGAATTTCAAGTGTTCATCAGGCAGACGGGCGAAGCATTGGCACAAAAGTGGAACAAACCTCGTCCGATAGTTGCTGGGTTTGTCAGGACGAAAATTCAGCTGGCCACTATAAAAGCAGTCTCCCTCAGACTTCGGGGCTCGCGTCGGGTACTGCAATCAGCATCAGAAGACGACCCTCTTTTGGATCGGGAGGAGGCAGAATTGGAACTGGAAGATTCCTCTTCCAGGAAGGGAATGAAGTGAACCGCCTACACCAAACGGGACACCAGAGCTGAAACCAGTCATCCTCAACCGAGCTTCGTCCATCGACATTCCCATGATCCCTTCTACTATATTATTATGACTTTAAAAATAAATAAGAGAGGTGACAAAAAAATTGTAAGGACACTTTTAATTATCATTTTTTAACTGTACTTTATCTTCCTAATTTTTTAAATAAAAAATTCAGTCCAGCTCTCGTTGTCGTTCAACCGGCACTGTTTTTTCAAAGTACAACCATCAAAATCCGACTATGATTTCATCTAGTTTAATAAGGGACTAGGCAAGTACTTTTGACATTTTCATGTCTTTGCTTTGGCACATGAACTGAAAAATCGTCACGGAAACTAAGCAAATCTTGCTCACGCGACCAATAAATAAATAAAATAGACTCACTGTGTTGCGTAGAGAACAATCAATAACCTTACATTTTGCTTTGGCACATGAACTGAAAAATCGTCACGAAAACTTTGATGCTTGGTTTTATGATTTCGAATCGAGTGTGAAGCGTTTAGTTCTTTCTAATAAACTTGATTGTGAAGATGTGAAGGCAGTATGGTGAGGTAGGTAGTTTCTACCAATGGTTGGTAGGTAAAAAAAAAGCTGCAAATCATTGCTCTTTCTATAAAAGCTCTGAATTTTAAGAACACAATTTTTGCTAGATTGAAAAGATCAGAGAATGATCTAGATTGTTTCATTTCAGAGAATGTAGGTAAGTAGCTAGTTACTCACAATGCAAATTTTCGTTGTAAAGCAGTTCAAATTCCTTTTCAATTTGAGTGAAGAGATCTTGGAGTTTCGATCTGAAAATTGTCATAAATTAGAATATGGAAAACTCACGTTACCGAATGGTACCTAATTTCAAGCAAAGTTAATCTTATAAATGCAAGAACGAACATAAAATTTCCACGATGAGGGCTTGAGAAAGTAGGCCTATTAGTAGCTCGAGTTTTTGAAAAAGTTGATATTAGGTAATTGACGTTGGTTAGTGTTGAGCGAGCAACGTAGTGAGAGAGAAATAAATAATTCGATGTTTTATAACAACTAATATACTTGATTTATTAACGGACAGAACCTAACATTCATGAGGCGAGAGCGAGATAAGAGGATATGAGAGTCTAGCCCCCAGAAAGTGTTGTCGGGTTTCAGCGCTACCTACGCCACTTCAACGAATTACCATTTCTGATATCTTATCAGGTGATCACGCTCGCAAACGCATTACCGTCGCTCCTCTAACTTGCAGTTATCCCAAGATGACAATGTAGCGATGTACATGGACTTAGTCGACTCGAAAACATTTATTTTTGAGTTTTACAATTGATTTGATTGCACTAGTGGTGAACTTGATGTGTGTTTAAAAAGAAATAACAACTAAACAGCCAAACTTAGAAATTAGAGAGTGGTAAAATCGAGGTAAGCCTACTTTTCAGAAATGCTGCTTGACCACGCTTTAATCGAGCTGAAAAGGATGGTAGTTCACTGAAGGGGCGGTAGGTAGCGCTGAAACCTGACAATACTTTCTAGGGGCTAGACTCTCCTGGTTACATCCATGTTGTTGTTGTGTATGGATGTCGCTATTCGTATTACTCAACAGTTAGGGTTTCAAAATATATTCCCACGCGAGTTTGATTAACAATAACGTAGTTTTTCAATCGAGTTGAGAACTTCCTTCAAAACCGGACGTAAATAATTGCATGAAACTTTGACATGGATATACTGCTGCCAAGATGGTTAGTGAGCACGCAACTGGCGGAAGATACAGAAACTTACCTGAGCACTGGAGGAAGACCGACATCTCCTGCTACGTCGGATCTGAAACTGGAATCGAGGGTGGCCGGTGAGTCGTGCTCGTGAGACCCCAAGCTCCGCTGTACTGCCCCTCCAGTAGCAGCTCTCTTGCTCTTGGATTTGTTCATCATCATTGCTGAAGATTTTAATTTATCTACAGAGCCATATTTCCCTGAAAAAGTTGCAAATCTTTACTCGTCTTATAGGACATGCCTTGGGCCACCCTATAGTGGACCAAAAATAGAATAGAAACTTGCAATTTCCAGCTTTTGCTTGTCCGGCAATGAGGGTGATAGGTTGAAATAGCCAAGCAAATTTGACCATTAAAAAATCAAGATAAATAATGATTTTTTAATTAAACTCGCGATGGTGGTTGGTTGAAATTTGGTTCGGTACAAGTGAGCACTTACCAATTCATCTCCATGGGATCAAAGGCAGCTCTACTGATCTCATCCACGCTGTCATCAACGTTTCCGTCATCATCCTCACTAGGAGGTTTCGCAAACAGATCAATGTTGGATGATATTAATGATTCCCATTGAGGAGGTTGTATACAATATCCTCATTGGTTGACAACCGAAAACATGTTCGGTTGTTGTTCAGTCGGAATGTTCTGAGGTACATAAAATCCTCATGTCCGAGGTTATCGACCTCCCAGTTCTAAATACGCAGCTTTACGCACCTGGTCGAGGTAGATACTCATTCTAGACACTCCTGTGGGGAGTAGCTCTCGTTGGAATAGTGCTCCACAAGGATACACACAGCACTTTATGACTAAAATACCCTCAACGTTCATAAACTCGGTTAATCTCAGGTTTTCGTATGTAAATTCGAAATTCTGAGAAATTGATTTTCTACTATACTCCGACCATATATGGACTCCAAAACTCAAGTGATGTCATCCCTGGGACCAACACAACTAATATTTACCACATTTGAAACCAAACAATACTGAAAAAAAATAAAGAGGAATTTCACCGAATTCTGTTTGTATTTTTCCTGAATAGTTAATGGTGTGGGATAGATGAACATCGGGTTGATTATGGAAAATAAGTCCCCTGTTATTATTGGGAGACATTTAAAATTTATGATTTCGAAAAATAACCGGGAAAACGGACCTTTTCAACGTGAAGCGGGAACGCTCACTGATGGCTATTCGGATCGCTGGTCCCTTCCCCTGTTGCCTGACGGAAACAACGAAATCTTGTTATCTAAGAGGAAAGTTATCAAACAAAAACCAGGGGAAACCCGTATTTGTCTATCTTGTTTTGCTTTTTTTTTTTTAATTTTTCCTCTTCAGTTCTTCGATTTTGATCTTTACTGGTTTTTGAGAAATGTTGCCTCCGAGGTCTATACTTCATGATCTCAGCGCTTCAAGCGGCCGTACATGAACTATTTCCGGTTGACGTCATCCTCCCAGTTTTTTTAAACGTTCATACTCCCTACACTGCATTGTTTATTCGTAAATTAGGAAGTACGGGCTGAAAGTTTGCCGAAGGGAGGTTTTCCGAGGTGCTGAATCCGATTTTAGGGTCAAAAATAGAAAATTCCGACATGGTAAAATTCTTCATTGTCAGAGCTTTTTCTCGTTTTTGATTCCATCAAGCCCAATCAATGGATAAGGTGAATGTCATCAAACCTTCGTAATTGTTTATAAATTGCCTCAAAAAGATCTTCGGGGGAATCAAATAACAACCTTCCATCATCCAATCTACTCTCAAAAGAAAAAAAGTTATAAACCTACCATATACATATGAGCCGAACTGAGCTCTTGAATGGGCTTTCCAACTTGAAAACATTGTTTAGTAATGCATGCATTCCAGGGGACGTCCCATTGGATAAGCATTAGATCAGTTAACCAGTTGGTAAGTCGATAAAACTGTTTCACTCGATGTAATTTGGTTTATTACTTTAGGCAAGAAATAGTGACCCCCCCCCCCACTCACCATAATCTACCAAAACATTTCTAGCGGCATGGGAGCCTAGAATCTGAAGAGCATTTTAAAATCCATGATCTACGATACCCAACATGCGAATTCGAGTTCACCCCCCCCCCCCCAACCACCACCAATGGTGCCAGTCTGGCACCAAAGGGGGAATACGTCGTAACATTGCACTTTCATCTATTAGTTTTAGTACGCGGTCCGTCGGGTTCACATCCGTATTCAAGGTGAAACACAAAAAAAAAAGCACGAAATATGCGGTTTATGGTGTCCTGGCACCATGGTGGCACCACTATTATTTCCTTGGTGCTACAGAGAATAATTCATGAAAACCCGGAGGTATAATGAGAATTTTTCCTCAATTTCAAAGCTTGGGTACAATTAGTAAGCAGTAAAGGAACCGAAATTTTGAAAAATCGGATATTTTGTGAATATTATCCCCCCACTCACCCCCCCCCCCCCCTTGCGAATTTTGGTACTCGGGTTGAAATTATGTACAACTCGGAAGTTATTTGAGTCAAACAAAAAAGAAACACGCAAATCGGTTGGAAATTGAGGCCAGGGCAGAGTTTACAAGGTTACGCCCGCAAACGCACGTTTTTTAAGCATTAACCCCCCCTTTTCCCCCCCCTTAAAAAGCAAAATTCAAAATTCCGGCGCCGTAGTGCACAATTAGATAGTTTTCCGGCGTCGATGAAAAAAGAACCACAAAATCGGTTGAGAACTAAGGGCTGTGCAGAGTACACAAGATTATGCCCAAAAACGCACGTTTTTTGAGCATTAACCCCCCCTTTCCCCCCCTTAAAAGGCAAAATTCGAAATTCCGGCGACGTAGTGCACAACTAGATAGTTTTCCGCGACGAACAAAAAAAGAACCAGGAAAATCGGTTGAGAACTAAGGCCTGGGCAGAGTACACAAGATTTTGTTACACATACACACACACACACAGACATACACCTATGGTTTTTTTCGTGGATTTGGATTCAGAATGGTCTAAAAACGGATTACTGCGTGGTTATTTTTTTTTCTGTTGAGTGTTGTCCTCCTTCATCCCAGATCGATTGCATAAGGACGCCCAAGTCTTACTGTGGGACGTCCTAACAAAAACAGGGAAAACCCGTATTTGTCTATCTTGTTTTTTTAAATATTTTTCCTCTTCAGTTCTTCGATTTCGATCTTTACTGGTTTTGTGAAATGTTGCCTCCAAGGTCTATACTTCACGATCTCAGCACTTCAAGCGACCATACATGAACTATTTCCAGTTGACGTCATCCTCCCGGTTTTTTTAAACGTTTGCCTTAGGAGGTTTTTCGAGGTGCTGAATCCGATTTTAGGGTCAAAAATAGGAAATTCCGACATGGTGAAATTCCTCATTGTCAGAGCTTTTCTCGTTTTTAGGACGTCCCACAGTAAGACTTGGGCGTCCTTATGCGATCAATCTGGGGTGAAGGAGGACAACACTCAACAGAAAAAAAATAACCACACAGTAATCCGTTTTAGACCATTCTAAATCCAAATCCGCGAAAAAAACCATAGGTGTATGTCTGTGTGTGTATGTGTAACAAAATCTTGTGTACTCTGCCCAGGCCTTAGTTCTCAACCGATTTTCCTGGTTCTTTTTTTGTTCGACGCGGAAAACTATCTAGTTGTGCACTACGTCGCCGGAATTTCGAATTTTGCCTTTTAAGGAGGGGAAAGGGGGGGTTAATGCTCAAAAACGTGTGTTTTTGGGCATAATCTTTGTGTATTTCTGCCCAGGCCTTAGTTCTCTACCGATTTTCGTGGTTCTTTTTTTCTTACGACGCGGAAAACTATCTAGTTGTGCACTACGGCGCCGGAATTTCGAATTTTGCCTTTTAAGGGGGGGGAAAGAGGGGGTTAATGCTTAAAAACCGTACGTTTGCGTGCATAATCTTATAAACTCTGCCCAGGCCTCAATTTCCAACCGATTTGTGTGTTTCTTTTTTTGTTTGACTAAAATAACTTCCGAGTTGTACATGATTTCACCAGAGTACCAAAATTTGCAAGAGGAGGGGGCGAGTGGGGGGATAATATTCACAAAATATCCAATTTTTCAATATTTCGGTTCCTTTACTGCTTACTAATTGTATCCAAGCTTTGAAATTGAGGAAAAATTCTCATTATACCTTAGGATTTGCATGAATTACTTTCTGTACCACCATGGAAATAAAAGTGGTGCCACCATGGTGCCAGGGCACCATAAACCTCATATTTCTTGGGTTTTTCGGTGTTTCAGCTTGAATACGGATGTGACATTCGACAGACTGCCTACTAAACCTAATAGATGAAAGTTCAACGTTACGACGTATTTCCGCTTTGGTGCCAGACTGGCACCATTGGTGGTGGGGGGGGGGGGGGGGGGTGAACTCGAATTCGCATGTTGGGTGTCGTAGATCATGGATTTTAAAATGCTCTTCAGATTCGAGGCTCCCATGCCGCTAGAAGTGTTATGGTTTATAATGGAGGTGGGGGGGGGTGTCACTATTTCTTCCCTAAAGTAATAAATAAATTACATCGATAGAAACAGTCTTATCGCTTAACAACTGGTTAAACTGATCCAATACTTATCCAATGGGACGTCCCCTGGAATGCATGCATTACTAAACAATATGTTTGATTCCGTCAACCCCAACCAATGGATAAGGTGAATGTCATCAAAACTTCGTAATTGTTTATAAATTGCCACAAAAGATCTTCGGGGAATCAAATGACAACCCTCCACCATCCATGCTACTCTCAAAAGAAAAACATTTATAAACCTACCAAATGCATATAAGCCGAACTGAGCTCTTGAATGGGCTGTCAACTTGAAGAAGAAAAAAAAAAAAAAAAGTCTGCCAAGTGGGTGTGGCACATAGCTTCCTCGTATCCATAACCCGATTATATAGATGATCCGATGCATAGTAGTTAATCTGAAAACACCAATCTCTAAGTACCTTCCACTACCCTCATAGGGGACCATCTACACGCTAATCTGGACAATCCTAGAAATTTTCATCAAATTCGGATGAAAAAAACGTCTGCCAAGTGGGGTTGTGGCACATAGCTTCCTCGTATCCATAACCCGATTGTATAGATGATCCGATGCATAGTAGTTAATTTCGAAACATCAAATCAAGTTAATCTGTAACATCCCTGAAAATTTCATCGAAATCGGATGGAAATGAAGAAGTTATGGCCGTTACAAGGAATTCACGTTTGCGCATGCGCAGTCGCTTCTATCAGTCCGGAGATGATGATTTTCATAGGGGACCATCTAAATACTAAGTTGTAACATTCCTGAAAATTTCATTGAAATCGGATGGAAAATGTAGAAGTTATGGCTGTTACAAGGAATTCACGTTTTGCGCATGCGCAGTCGCTTCTATCAGTCCGGGGATGATGATTTTCATAGGGGACCGTCTACACACCAACCCGCACAATCCCTGAAAATTTCATTGAAATCGGACAATAACTTCGTATAGTTATGCGCGTTACAAGGAAATCATGACAGACAGACAGACAGACAGACAGACAGACACACAGACACACAGACACTGAACCAAAATTGTTCAGAAAGGTCTAAAACGCAAAATGCGAGTGAATTTTTTATTTTGGAGAACTTTTTTTTTTCGTCCTTGAAAAGTGAAAACAAAGCTTCCGCTACCTTGGTAGACTCGGAAGCAATAAGTGAGTAGATGTAAGTGATTGGATCAAAAAAATACTTAGCCTCGGCTGGGATTCGAACACGCGACCCCTGGGGGACAGTTTGAAGTTACGGCTGTCACAAGGAATTCACGTTTGCGCATGCGCAGTCGCTTCTATCAGACCGGGGATGATGATTTTCATAGGGGACTATCCAAAACCTAATTTACATAATCCCTGAAAATTTCATTGAAATCGGGTGGAAAATGTGGAAATTATGGCCGTTACAAGGAAGTCACGTTTGCGCTTGCGCAGTGGCTACTATCAGTCCGAAGGTGATGATTTTCATGGAGGACCATCTAAATACTAATCTGTAACATCCTGAAAATTTCATTGAAATCGGATGGGAAATGTAGAAGTTATGCCCGTAACAAAGAATTCACGTTTGCGCATGCGCAGTCGCTTCTATCAGTCCGGGGATGATGATTTTCATAGGGGACCGTCTACACACCAACTCGCACAATCCCTGAAAATTTCATAGAAATCGGACAATAACTTCGTATAGTTATGCGCGTTACAAGGAATTCATGACAGACACACAGACACACAGGACAGACAGACAGACACGGAACCAAAATTGTTCAGAAAGGTCTAAAACGCAAAACGCGAGTGGAAATTTTGATTTTGGAGAACTTTTTTTTTTTCGTCCTTGAAAAGTGAAAACAAAGCTTCCGCTACCTTGGTAGACTCGGAAGCAAAAAAACACTGTAAAACCAACATTAAACTGTAAACCAATATTAGATGCTGTACACCTTCTTTTAAATTAAAATAAAACACGAGATAGGTTCCAACATACAATAATAATTATTGTAAAACATTTGAATGAAAATAAATTGTATTCCCGCGAGACCGATAATAATATTATTATCGGTCTCGCGGGAATACAATTTATTTTCATTCATGTAAAATTTGAATGTCCTGGTCCACTCAAGTTCCACCTGGGAGCTCTCCTGCTTTTTCTAATTGTTGGACTATCATATTATGATAGAAAAAGCAGGAGAGCTCCCAGGTGGAACTTGAGTGGACCAGGACATTCAAATTTTACATTTCCGTCTGGATTTTCCGTAATGAGCACTTAATTAAAGTAGTCGGCTAGTTTACAGTAATCAAATCTATTATTGAACAAAATTTAGCCAAACAGAATTCTAATGAATAAAAACTGCCCACGATTACTCAATTCATTTCAATAAATTAGTGTAGGTACCTATTTGGAATATTTGATCAATTATACGATTCAGTGCTCTAAAATGTAGTTTAACCCTTAATATCCTGAGGTATCTTCTTGGAAGTCCGATTTTCACCAGCAACATTTTATTCACTTTTAAGCCAAAACTGATAGCCATTGGCTATCTTGATACACCTATTATCGATTGTGTAAGAAAATGTAATGCAAAAACATATAACTCAAAGAAAAAACTAAATAATTCTCGAATTGGCAGACTGTAATAGGGCCTTCGAGGTACCATCTACCCTCATTTCTAGGCTATTAGTTGGGTTTCCTCATCAGAGATGGCGCTACTGTCTAAGGCGGCTTTCACACTGCCCGCGATTTGAGCGAAGCGAAGCGATGCGATTACGCGCGAAAAAGACAAAACGCCGCGCGAGTAAGGTTTTTAAATGGGAGGAGGCGACGGGTGTTCACACTGCGAGCGGTAGAGGGCGGTTGCGAGCGATTTCGTGCGAGTGGCCTCTCGCAATCGCAAGGAACGTTGCGATTTGAAGCGAGCGATTCGTGCGAGTAATAGATTTTGCGCTCTCCAGTTTGTTGTGCATTGTAAATTATCTTGTTTTTGAATTACTTATTTCACATTAAATTCACGATGGACATCGAGAAGTTGATAAACGGTGTTCAACAACGTCCAGCACTGTGGGACCAGAAATTTTGTGTTTTTGCAATGACCAACCGGAAATCTCCACGGAGAAATTATGTAACGTAAAACAGACGTACGATACCGATAAACACATTCTGTGTTTTTAGCGAATTTTCGAAGAAAAATAAAGCTGTTGCAATGGCCTCAAAATTTTCAAAATGAACATTTTTGAACATTTTCTTCACTGAAATCCATTTTGGCACATTCTGAAACAATTCCTTAAGTTTTTCTAAAAATCATATAGGTACTTATTTAAAAAAACATATTTCTCAAAAAAAATAAATAAATGGGGGCGCATTTGGTTTGATTTAAAACTAAAAAACCTAGGTATCTAAAATAAATCGTTAACACAATTTTTTCTTCCCTTAACCATAGTTTCTTCTGAAAATTTCTTTGAAAATTCGCTCATTAATATTCATGCTGCATGAATGGACTTTTTGTAATTTCATAAAAACCTAAAAAACTAAAAACCTAAAAAACCTAGGTATCTAAAATAAATCGTTAACACAATTTTTTCTTCCCTTAACCATAGTTTCTTCTGAAAATTTCTTTGAAAATTCGCTCATTAATATTCATGCTGCATGAATGGACTTTTTGTAATTTCATAGAGTATGGAGAAAGAATCAACTAGGGGGTGTAGAAAGGGTTGAGGGCGCAATGCGCCGAGTTTTTTTTGTTGAACTTGTTGCATTTCCGCTCTTAAAAATACATTGACTAAACTTTATAATTAAAAATTTCTTACCCACCTAATTGTGACCATAAGCTTTTCTTCTGCCGGTATGGCCATCCTGAAATTAGTGTCCTGCTTCTGCACTGCATTTGAAATCTGGGATAAAATATAGTCAAAAGTGTTTGAGCTCATCCTGAAATACCTCCAAAACCGCTCTTCATCCTCTCGCAGTTGAGGGTACAAATGGTGATATTCACCTAACGCACATCTTGGCTGATTCACTTCATGAACCCACTTTCTTTTACGCTTTCTTTTAATTTTCAACGTACTAGACTCTAATAAAAAGGAATTAACAGAGTTAAATGGGAACATCTTTCCGGGACACCAAATACTCGACTGGTCTACTCGCTCGCCTGTAATCGCTAGCAGTGTGAACACATCATCGCATCGCATCGCTTGGAAGTTCGCGCCTCCATTCGCTTCGCTTCGCATCGCATCGCATCGCGGGCAGTGTGAATTCAGCCTAAGGCGGCTTTCACACTGCCCGCGATTTGAGCGAAGCGAAGCGATGCGATTGCGCGCGAAAAAGACAAAACGCCGCGCGAGTAAGGTTTTTAAATGGGAGGAGGCGACGGGTGTTCACACTGCGAGCGGTAGAGGGCGGTTGCGAGCGATTTCGTGCGAGTGGCCTCTCGCAATCGCAAGGAACATTGCGATTTGAAGCGAGCGATTCGTGCGAGTAATAGATTTCGCGCTCTCCAGTTTGTTGTGCATTGTAAATTATCTTGTTTTTGAATTACTTATTTCACATTAAATTCACGATGGACATCGAGAAGTTGATAAACGGTGTTCAACAACGTCCAGCACTGTGGGACCAGAAAAACAGATTTTACCACAACAGGGACGTCGTCCGCCGCTCCTGGAATGAAGTAGCTGAAGAATGTGAAGCTGAAGGTAAAAAATTCAGTATTTAATTTCAATTTTTATTTATTTAGCAAGTATGAACAAGATTAATAGTGACAACTTTAGTGACAACAGCAGCATAGTAGGTAGCATAGTAGCTCATCCTGAAATACCTCCAAAACCGCTCTTCATCCTCTCGCAGTTGAGGGTACAAAATTTGTACCATTTAATGGTGATATTCACCTAACGCACATCTTGGCTGATTCACTTCATGAACCCACTTTCTTTTACGCTTTCTTTTAATTTTCAACGTACTAGACTCTAATAAAAAGGAATTAACAGAGTTAAATGGGAACATCTTTCCGGGACACCAAATACTCGACTGGTCTACTCGCTCGCCTGTAATCGCTAGCAGTGTGAACACATCATCGCATCGCTTGGAAGTTCGCGCCTCCATTCGCTTCGCTTCGCATCGCATCGCGGGCAGTGTGAATTCAGCCGGCAGTGTGAATTCGGGGCTATGGAGGTTGATGAATAGTTAGGTCTTGAGAGAGTGCGGTAGTTGTGACAGGTTTCAGAAATGTTCTACAGGACCTCAAAATTCAGTCCACTACGTAAGGCACCACCCTGTACAATGAGGAATTTCACCGAATTCTGTTTGCATTTTTCCTGAATAGTTAATGGTGTGGGATAGATGAAAATCGGGTTGATTTCGGAAAATAAGTCTCCTGTTATTTTTGGGAGACAATCAAAATTTTTGATTTCAAAACTAACCGGGAAAACGGACGTGAAGCGGGAACGCTCGCTGATTGGGCTGTTCGGATCGCCGTCTCCTCCCAGTTAGGGATGGCATGATACCACCGATATATCGGAGTATCGATACTTTTTTGGTATCGATACCGATATTTGTATCGATACTTTTGATAAAAAACTCATACCGATACTTATTGGTATCGATACTCTTGCCTGAAATATCGGAGGTATCGATACTTTCCTGACGATATTATTGATATTTTTGCCAAGTGGAATAGTAAAAAAAAAAACCAAATATCAAGTATTTAGATACCATACTATATCTGCCACTGAATAATACTCAGAATAGTATCAATCGAAACGATACATCGCTTCTAGTATCCTTCATCGATATTCAAAAACTTTCCACAGTAATCGTCCATCGTAGCCTCGCATTTTTTTGCGGTTTTCACATGGACCTAGGATACTAGGTCCATGGATTTTCAATTCTCTGGGTTTCTTGAACAGTTCGAGTTCCTTGTGACCATTGTTTTACTTTCCGGTTCACAACAATTTTTGACATTTTCATGTCTTTGCTTTGGCACATAAACTGAAAAATCGTCACGAAAACTAAGAAAGTCTTGCTCACGCGACCAACAAATAAATAAAATAGACTCACTGTTTTGCGTAGAGAACAATCAACTGTTTTCTTATTTTGATGCTTGGGTACATGAACTAACAACCGTACTTCACTACCTTGTTGTGTAGTGGTTGACATGAAAATGTCCCAATGTGTTGCAGACTCGTATGCAAGCATTTAAAATTTCCTATGAACATCGAAATGGCTAGATGCAAGATATTTTGGAGGAGTTTTGATTTACTTTTTTAAAATTCAAGTCAAAATTCACTTCACGCCAAATTTTTGTTTGATTCGATAATAAATATTATTAATTTGTAATGTAACTGATTTATTACTTGATCCTTTCCATTTGTAGTGGATGAAAAAATCATATCACTGAACGGAGAATTCCTGGGAATAAGAATTGGAATAAATATAAAATGAAATGATCATTCATTTTTATTAAATTTTAAATTATTGACTTTTATAATATTTAAATACCACCGACTTTAACTACATTTTAAATTATTGAATTTTGTTAATATATTTATAATGTTAATATTTATAATTCTTGATTAATGGAGTTTTTATTTGGTTTGCGAAATAATTTGTGGGTTATTTGGAAGTATCGATAGTATCGATACTTTGAGCCGATATTATCGATACTTTGAGCCGATATTATCGAAGTATCGATATCTAATAATATTGGTATCGAAAAAATATCGAGTATCGAAACTTCCTGAGAAATATCGTATCGAAAGGAGTATCGATACTTTGGAGTATCGTGCCGTCCCTACTCCCAGTGTTGCCCATTGGGACGACGAAATCGTGTTTTCTAAGAGAAAACTTATCAAACAAAAACAGGGGAAACCTAATTTTCTCCATCTTACTTTTTATATTTTTTTCTTCAGTTTTTCGATTTCGAACTTTACTGTTTCGTGAAATTTTGCATCTGGGGACTATAGATTTCTCGATCTCAGCGCTTCAAGCGGCCATAAATGAACTATTCCAGGATGACGTCATTTTCCCGGTTTTTTTAAACGTTCGTATTTTCTACACTGTTTTTTTTTATTCGTAAATTAGGAAGTTTGGGCTGAAAGTTTGCCTTAGGGGGTTTTTAGAGGTGCTGAATCCGATTTTGGGGTCAAAAATAGGAAATTCCGACATGGTGAAATTCCTCATTCTCATTAGCTATTCTTTGGTTATCTGACTTTCAGTTGTATAGTTTAAAAAACTGAAAATGTTTTTCCAGGTTTTAGCTTTGATTTGTGTCCTCCTAACCTGGATCAGTTCCCAGATCTGATCATTTTTGTAAACACGCCGTTCATCGTTTTAACCTTTCGTTATCTCAAAATGCTTCCGAGCGAGGATTTAGTTTTAACCCCCATTTGTGAGATTATCAAGGATTGCGCAACGTTGGCCTTTCATTGTAACAAAACCATCTGCCCTTTAGCATCAGGAAGGTACGAGTTTACCCCCTTACGATTGCAACTTCCAACAACCTTCAACCAGCTTTCGATTGTCCGACTCGACGGTCGCCCCGAAGAAAAATAAGAATAGCATCCTTGTCAACCTCGCAGATGTTTATCTCGTTGATGAAAGCGCTAATTCGGATTCAATGCCGTAAAAGGCGAATCCAGGACTTTAGGGAGGAAGACTCGAAGTAGGTCGGGTATCGGCGGATTTTTCCAACCCTCGTTACGAAATGAACCTGAGGATTTGAATACCAAATCGAGCCCGACCGTAGAATATAATGCCCGAAGGTGCATGCAATACCGCTAACGAATTCATCACCATCTCTTCTCGATGCACTCACAAAGAGCGGTTTGATAAATGTTGCTGGACTGAATGACTGTGACGGGCTGAGTTCGGTTGGACCTTGTTAGGTGGTTAAAAGCAAACAAGGTCGGTGGGATCGGTAAAAAAAAAATTCAATGGGGAAGATGCTAATGCAACTGGGGAAGGCTGATGACACAATCTCCAGGTTCAAGAGTTGGAAGTTGCACAAGGGGTCAGCGCGAGAAGTGCAGGGCAAGGCACGCCCAAATCGGCCCTGGAGTTGATTTAGTGGACAGACTCTGGTAAACCTGAGAGAATATATTTGAATTCATCTAATTCTGTGATAAAATTACTGAAATCCCTTCTTCCTCACGTAAAATTTCCTCTTCTGTCAAATCGGATTCCACCTCTTTCCAGCATGGACTTTTAGTTGTTCGGTGACGCTTCTAATCCAGTAGTCGCGTTATCTCTTTTACAAATTTCATGAAATAGTAATGAAGGAAAGAAATCAGCCTCTAAACTCACTCCTGGGGACCTGAGTCCTAACACATTTCTACCCTGCAAACTCACTGAGATTCCATTTCTGAAGCCTGTTGGTAAGAACAGAAGCCTTAAGGTTCACTCAGCTGATCAATCATGTTGTACAGTGGAAGAACGCCTTAATGTAATGGGTGCACTCATCGAAAAACATGCAGAAAAGCTTGAATTCTATCTACTTTCCTCGGGTTGCTATAACTTCGATGTGTCATCTAATCATGTCATCTTGAATCGACGTTGCGTTTTCAGCATCAAATCAGGAAATAATCATGTTTACTGCAGAACTATCCGTTTCTCCATTCATGTTGGCAGACTTAAAACGCTGCAAATAATCTCACAATGGTTTATTATTTTTCTATATAGATCACACGTCTGAAAAGCCACCAATCATCCAACATGAAGAAAAACATCGATCGCATTTTGGTCAGCTAGCATTTGAACGGAGATCAGGCCTCTTTTGCGATTCACACTCGTGTTTCTGATTCATCGTACGTCCAACCATTAACTATACTACCCATCTTAACAGGTAATTAATATCACAAAACATTCCCCCTCTTACTAAATTCCAAGTCCCAGATACCTCATTATGCCCGGGACCACCGATGTGTATGTTTCAATTATGTCCGGAATCGGGAATTTGCCTCAATTTTAGAAACTGGAATTTCAAGTCGAACCCAATAGTAAGGCCCTGGAATAACGTTTAACACCAAGAATAACCAAGGGGAAAAATGACCGTAGAAGAAAATGCCTAAACAAGTGAAGCGGTGTCAAAAAAAGACCGCGAAAATCGAGGGAGGCGGAGGAATATCGGATACGTCATGTAGGAAGTTTTACTGGGCCTCACCAAAGCTGACTGAAGAATCCGAAAACTGTCAGGGAGAATGTTTTCTCCTCGAAGTAAGCAATTTTGCTTCCGAGTCTACCAAGGTAGCGGAAGCTTTGTTTTCACTTTTCAAGGACGAAAAAAAAGTTCTCCAAAATCAAAATTTTCACTCGCGTTTTGCGTTTCAGACCTTTCTGAACAATTTTGGTTCCGTGTCTGTCTGTCTGTGTGTCTGTCATGAATTCCTTGTAACGGGCATAACTATACGAAGTTATTGTCCGATTTCTATGAAATTTTCAGGGATTGTGTGGGCTGGGGTGTAGACGGTCCCCTATGAAAATCATCATCCCCGGACTGATAGAAGCGACTGCGCATGCGCAAACGTGAATTATCTTGTAACGGCCATAACTTCCACATTTTCTACCCGATTTCGATGAAATTTTCAAGGATTTAGCGGATTAGGTTGTAGATGGTCCCCAATGAAAATCAAGGCGTTAAAATTCACGGAAGCATCTGCGCATGCGCAAACGTAAAATCCTTGTAACAGCTATAACACTTATTTTTCATCCGAATTTGATGAAATTTTCTAGGATTGTCCAGATTAGGGTGTAGATGGTCCCCTATGAGGGTAGTGGAAGGTACTTAGAGATTGGTGTTTTGAGATTAACTACTATGCATCGGATCATCTATATAATCGGGTTATGGATACGAGGAAGCTATGTGCCACACCCACTTGTCAGACGTTTTAATCAATATTATTCGAGTTTGGAGATATTAGAAGTGAGAATAGGCAAGTTCGTACTATCGTGGGGAAACTTCTTTCTCAATCGCAACAGTCACCGTACAGTATTGCTTCACCGCTTGACAAATTCTCGCTAACAAGATGTGTACCTTCATGCAGCATGCGGGCTGTTTGATTGCTCTGTGGAAATATTTGTTATCAGGAGGTTATAAGAAGAAACCACCAATTAAGGATAAGGGCTATGCAGGCGAATCGGTATTTGTGATTTATCTGGATTTCCAAGTGAAAAAAAGAAGAATTCCGACAACAATGAGCTGTCGTGTTGAACGAAAGAGAATTCCCAGCGACGTCAAAGACTTGGAAGAATGCCGTCCGAGAGGCCAATATGGCTGGACCAGTACAACTAATTACCAGTACTTGCACGGTGATTCTGGGCCAGGCAAAAATCAGTTCAGGGAAACGGAATCAAGGAAATTTCCAGGGTCCGTGTCTCGAGGGATTGAACCTGAATCCGCTTCTGAGGGTACACTGGTTGAATGCGTAATGAGGAAAACCCGATACCGACCTTCCAATAATAGACGGGTAATCGTAGTAAATTCTCTCACAACGGCTGCTGGAACCCACGCAGGAGACCTGGAAGACGAATTGCAAGGCCTCTACTCTAATCGTTGGAGACTTTGAATTGTTTTTCTAACGCGTAGAAAAAGAAGGTCGGTCGGTTGAAGTTGGTGCTTCGAAAGGGAAACGGGTCGACAAATATACTCAGAACTAATGAAATAGTTGTAAAGGCTGCTAAAGGAAGAATCGGGTAACCTAGTTTGAGCTCGTAATGCTGGAAACCATAGGTGTCGTGTTCAGTTGATTGTACCTACATGAGAATCGTACCTACCTCTTTCCATTATTGACAAACTCGTTTAGACGGTCGATACAATTTGTCGCAGTAATAGTACAGCAAGAGGCCAGAATATTGCCGCAAATGAGAAAAAATTCATTCTGAAAAATAACACTTCTACCCACTTTTCCATGTTTTATGTTAAATTTTGGCTCAGTAACTGTCGGTCCATCAAAAGAAAAAGAAAGTTTACAATAAAGTCCTTTCAGGCAACATGAGTTAATGAACGAATTTTCAAAGAAATTTTAACGCTATTATTTTAAAAAATTAACTATTAACTTCATTTTTCTGCTTTATGAAGATCTTTCCTTAGCTTCTCTGATTTTTTAATAACATTTTCTCAACGAACAGACCCGATTACCGTTATTCCTGAGCCATACTCTTTTGAAAAAAAAAAAAAAAAAAAAAATTAAAAAATTGACTGAAATACCCCATTATTCATTTAGAAGCTAAAATGACTCAGATGGAACTCTCTTGTCTCTAGATTGATGGAAGTGAAGGTGCCTCACAGCTCAAGTCCAGCAATGCGACATGAGATGAGGAGATGCACGGTTTGACCTTCAGGGCTCAGTTCACTTCTTTGCTTCACTATCTTAGGCAGAATACTAATAATAGAACAAATAGGTGAAGGCCCTCATCTAAGAAGTTCCTGGATCAGTTTTGAACCAGCGGTATCAGCATTTTGGTACCTCAAACTTTCACAAGATATGATTTCCCGACAGGTTGTGTCATCAAAAATACCCGGTGGAACGTAATATTCTTGCGAATCCAAATATAAAACCGTGACTAAAGAAGATATTTCCGATCAATGGAGAATGTCAACCTCATCAAGTCGGAATTCCTCAAAACGTTTCATCATCGACTGCAGATCCTCGGAAGCGGCAGCGCCTGTCCGGAGCTCGGAGTAAATAATTATTCCTCAGGAAAAAAAATATTTGCATAATTTGTGCGTAAATCCGACCTGACCGGTCGGCGAGTTTCCGAGTTTAAACCGCGGCAGTCAGAATGAGTCATGAACTTGAGTTTTGCAGCGTCCGTCTGCGGTGCGCCCTCCGCTGGCGGGACTCATAAATTACGGTAATTGTGCAAAATTCGAGATACGGATGGAATACTTAGATAAGTTTGCAACATCTCGACTAGATCCACGCTGGTTTAGAGATGGGTTGTTCCAGGAATTTTTCGTCACCATTACGAATGTTCCAGGAACACATAAGTAACATCCATTTGTCTGTATTGCCATAAGAAAGAAGATAATGATGGACTGCAAGCCTTTTTCAATTGCACCAAATGGGCGGCTGAAAGAAATCAGCTGTAAGCAGAGCTGGGGCTAGTTCCGCCAAGTACAACACCAGAAGCTGTCAGCAAGATACCAGAAGGTGAAAGGAAGTGGAGTCTTATGGAAGTGTAAACAGAGAGTATCCTGGCAAGGAAGACATTGTTAGAACGGGAGAGAGACAGAAGGGAACACCTGGTCCATCCCGCTATCCAGAACTGATGAAAGGCCCCAGGACTCAGCCTGAAGTGATGTGTTAAACGGTTCCAGGCTGAGCTTCCAACTTGGGAGAATAGGAGGTGTTTTTTTTAGTGGGTTTGAATCCCACATAACCTAGACGACGCAAACCCTTCAAGGTACCTAACGAGATCCAACCCCACCTGAGGATTTTGAAGATTTTCTCTGTCAGCAAAAAAAAAAAAAAAAAAAAAAAAAAAAAAAAAAAACAGTTCCATTGAGGGTTTTGTGTTTGATCCTAGAAGCTACTTAAGGCGGCCAACATGCATGAATTAATAAAAACAGATTTTTATTAACCCGAACAGCGACATTTCTACCATTTAACAATATGATAGGCTTTGGTGTTAATACCGTCAGCCGAAATTCACCATTTGATCAATAAATTTATATCTATTGATCTATTATTAATTATTCTCATTAATTTTTAATTATAGGTACTTGTTAAGAATAGGAATCATATTTTATTTTTAAATTCTCGACCTACTATACATCATTAGTAAGTGAACAATTATTTATTAACTCGTTGGAAAAAAAATTCGATGAAAAGGCTCCCTCTAAAAAAGATTTCAATTTGAAAATGAATCAATGTGGCCATTACCGACTTTGAAGTTGACGAATTGAGAATCCATGCAATCCAACCTAATCCACATAGACAAACTAACAATATATTGATATTGTATAGCGTATTACTTTTTTTTAGATTTTTGATCGAAAATAGACCTCATCCTGAGAATTTTGACACCAGCCGTTCTCTTTTTGGATGAGTAGATCTTTTTCTATGATGTTTCAGTTTCGAATTTTTATGACGTTTCGCGCCCCTCCCGCCTGGGCGGGATCCCCCAGCCCACTGTGACGTCATAAACATTCGAAACTTTGAAAAATCATAGAAAAAGGTCTTCTCACGCTAGAAGGTCGCGGTTGGTGTCAAAATTCTCATAATGAGGCTAAATTAGAATGAAAATAACAATAAACAGTTATTCCGACCCATGCGCACACCCTTTCTCACCTACTCAATTTGCTTGTGCAGGGATCCGTCCCTGGTAGCACCTATTGAATGAATGAATGTTTTATTTGCCATTCCACACAAAGTGTATCGTCAATAGTCTATAAAATATAAATATAAAACAAAACATAATAGAGTAATGGGGGTAAACAAAACAATGGGATACTAGACAGGGCACACGACTAAAAAAAGAACCTCCAGAAAACCAAGGGAGCGGAGCCTTGCCGCGCCCGGACCCACCCGCCATGGCGGCTCCCGGGCCGTGTACCCATACCGGGCAACGGTCTTGTCTGCAGTGCAAACGTCACAAGGGGGAAAAACCACCAAGGGGGCCACCCCCGGGCCGGCAAAGGTTCTACTCTATTGAGTAGAACCTCAACCTACATAGGTAACTTGTGCAGAGAAATTCTCCCTGGTAACACCTGCTATTCCTTTCACTCCAGTACACTATAAATCACTGGCTTGAGTGTGGAAGTTCCACGGTAACACTTGTGATTAATAAGAACAAGAATTTCCTTCCAAATCTCCGAACCAAATTTAAACAAATTCTAAAGCTACTACTTCTTCTTAGCTAAGCTTCTTATTTAAGAAACTCAAGTTAGTAAAGATCGAAACAATAGCTCCTTTACAGTTATTATTTAACCCTTTAGCATTCACCGGTACAACTGTAATACCTCAAAAAAACGGGAATTTTCGGGGCCATTTACTTTCAGTGCTTCCAACGGTGTACCGAAAGAATAAGGAAAATTCTGGTTCTACCCTTGTGCAACTATTTTGCTGCTTGTGAACACTCGGTGGAAGGAATCACATCTCACAAGGAAAATAAAAATATTCTTCGATCATACAACGAATGAAAGGAAAATTTTCTATAACTCTACACCAAGTCGACATCTTGTTATTTTATGACAAAGCTGGTTTAGCGCGAGCACCAGTGAGGAATGCTCAACATAGTTGGACTTTTAGCCCTTGGAGGATCACCGGTTCTTATGGTGTACCATCCCATTTTCCCCTTCCCTATACTTCATCTTAGCCAGATAACTGCTTGAATGCCTTATCAAAAGTCATAATAGGCCCAAAATTAATTTGTAAAATATTTACTCACGGAGAATTTTGCGTCTCAAAGGGTTAATTAAATATGTCTCGGATTCTCAAGGGTTAAATTTCTGTCCACATAGTCAATGAGAGAAACAACCACCCCCATTCTCGTGGAACACATGGAAGAACCTACCGACCTGCATAATAATAATCGTATGGCGAAAAATAGTTCGGTTCTGAAGAAATTCAACCAATCATTCAGTTGGCGTACCGGAAGAATATTCTATCACAATCGACGGTTTATCTTTCTCAGAGAAACTTTCGTTTAAACCATAATGATAGCTCGTTGGTAACGTCCTAATGATGGAGGCGAGCGCGTTTCATTATTTCCCCTTCGCCTTGCACAACATTCATCTCTTCTTCTCACTAGTTCCTCTATAAAACTGTTCTTTAGTGCTCGCGTTTATGTTAAGCAATATCACGTTTCTTATTACCTACTTGTTGCTTTTCCTTTCGCACCGATTTCACGGAATGTTGTTTGCCACAAATGCGATAGAGGATTTGATAGCTCCAGAAAATGAATCGAACGCAAGTTTCCTCAGGATCACAATGAGATATCGGAAACATGAGTAGGTAACTCCTTAATTCTTGAAATTTTACCTAGAATCCCAATTTGCATAATGAAATGGGAAAACCCCAATCCTTTTGAAATTCCTGGTTCAATAATACACCAAAACACTTCAAATTATTGAACGACTGTTTATCATTTTTCTACACAGATCGCCCAACTGCGAAGAGCAAGGTTTTTCTATTGGTCAACCCAGTCATTAAATAATCCCCCCCCCCCCCCATTTTTTTGAGCCAAGTATACTGTTCAGATTCTGATCCCGAGTATCATGGTATTCTTACAATGTTACGATTGAATCGTAACGATTCTTAATGCAGAGTTAAATATGAAACCGCATCTAATCAAAAACTGAGTGCATTGAAGATGGGGCTCAATAAATTGTGGGCTAAATTTATCAAAAATGTTCGGATCCCTAGGGTAGCCAAGTATAAAATGTTCAACTCCGTAAGTAGAACCATCGTATGTTATGGAAATCAATTCTGGTAGTATGAAATGTGATTTTGTCTTCCAGGGCAGGGGGTGAGAAAGGGAGGGGATAAACTAAAATTACACTACTGCGCATGCGTAGAAGGGGCAAAACTAAAAATAAAAAAACACCTTGTCATGACGACTCTGAGGTCTAGCCCCAGATCTTGGAAATTCGGAAGTGGACAATCGATTGTTGGGTACCTATCGATTCCAACTTACTTCTTCTCTCTAATTGCTGGCTGTAGATACACCTTTGGGCATGGACCTAGTAGTAGGCGTGGATACTCCATGGCCTCGGGTTTTACCATGGATACTTGACATAATAACTGCATGTCAGCGTAGAATTATTTTACACTCGTAAAAGATCCATGCTTCCATGGATCATGAGTGAATTTTGAGGAAAAAAGCTTTCTGCTAGAGAATTTTTTTCTACTTTGGGGAGAACACTTTTTGAAGGGAGTTTTTTCAACTTTGAGGTAAAAATCTAGCTTACAGCGAGAGAAATTTTGCCGGGGCTAGACCCAGAGGGGCCTTATGGACGCCACGCCCCTGCTTCCATGATTTCATAATGTGAGGCATTGTACGTCTAATCAGTAAGAATCGTTACGATTCTTACTGCAGAGTTAAATATGAAACCGCATCTAACCAAAAAACTGAGCGCAGCGAAGATGGGGCTCAATACATTGGGGGCTAAATTTATCAAAAATTTTCGGATCCCTAGGGCAGCCAAGTATAAAATGTTCAACTCCGTAAGTAGAACCATCGTATACTATGGAAATCAATTCTGGTAGTATGAAATGTGATTTTGACTTCCAGGGCAGGGGGTGAGAAAGGGAGGGGATAAACTAAAATTACACTACTGCGCATTCGTAGAAGGGGCAAATCTAAAAATAAAAAAACATCTTGTCATGACGACTCTGAGGTCTAGCCCCAGATCTTGGAAATTCGTGGACAATCGATTGTTAGATACCTATCGATTCCAACTTACTTCTTCTTCTCTCTAATTGTTGGCTGTAGATACACCCTTGGGCATGGACCTAGTAGTAGGCGTGGATACTCCATGGCCTCGGGTTTTACCATGGATACTTGACATAATAACTGCATGTCAGCGTAGAATTATTTTACACTCGTAAAAGATCCATGCTTCCATGGATCATGAGTGAATTTTGAGGAAAAAAGCTTCCTGCTAGAGAATTTTTTCTACTTTGGGGAGAACACTTTTTGAAGGGAGTTTTTTCAACTTTGATTAAAAATCTAGCTTACAGCGAGAGAAATTTTGCCGGGGCTAGACCCAGAGGGGCCTTATGGACGCCACGCCCCTGTACGATTCTTACTGCAGAGTTAAATATGAAACCGCATCTAACCAAAAAACTGAGTGCAGCGAAGATGGGGCTCAATACATTGTGGGCTAAATTCATCAAAAATGTTCGGATCCCTAGGGCAGCCAAGTATAAAATTTTTAACTCCGTAAGTAGAACCATCGTATGTTATGGAAATCAATTCTGGGAGTATGAAATCTATGAAAAAGCTGAAAAATTGCAAAATTTTTTTATAAAGAAGATGTTAGCATTGCCAATGAACACGCCCGATTATATGGTGTACCTTAACCTTCATCCGCTCGCGTGGGCGGCAAACTGCCGCCCTCGATGAATTTTGGGTGGCAAAACATAACTGGCACGCAAGAGATCGGGAAAGTGCAGTTGTATTCTCTAGTTGGACTTTCCTTCGCAAGATGTCGTTAACCTTTTCCTCCTGCGTTATGTTGGTGGCTGTCAGTACACGTTCAAAGTTTGAGTGACTAAGTTCGGCGGCTAACTGCCGCCCTGCGATCAGCAGTGCAACATTTTTTTGAACGTCCACGGTGGAATGTAAGTATATTTTTTTACTTCATTCAGCCTCCTTATGAGTAGCTATGTATGTTTCGGAAGAAATGCCAATAAAAACCTGAGTTTCATTTATCATTTGTGATGTTTGCTTTGGTAGGTACCTACTCGTATTGCTTCTGAGTCTATTAGGGTAGCGAATCATTGTTTTTACTTTTCTATGTCACTTCTTCCAATTATATTCATTTGAAATATGTTTTGCCAATTTTATCTTGAAAATGTATTGTACAAATAAATAAGTTTTTGTATGTACACACTTTCAAACCTAGTTTCAGAGCGTTTCATCATGAATGCCTTAGAGCATAAAAAAATTAAACGCCTTTATTCATTTTATTTATCAGTTTGTTTGTTTTTTAGGGAAGAACAATTTGATTTATTGAACAGAGTGTGATAGTTTAGTCACTAGGCAGTAAGCCCAGAAAGAATATTATGACGTTATTTTTTTTAATTTTTGTTTACCAAAGTTTATAATTATTTTCAATAAAAGTTTTTCATTCTAAATAATGTGTATGAACTCACTTACAGGATGACCAACCCAAATCCTTGTCGTTATCGAGTTGAAGTACCAAAAAATCCATTGAAATAAGGAAAAATGAGACGGGCGGCTATCAGCCGCCCCGCGATCGCTAGTGTGACTCAGGGGGGCGCGAGCGGATGAAGGTTAAGACTGGTATTGAACAGTGAGGCATTTGGTCGGGTATGTACTCGGTATTAGGTTGGGAATCGTAACTTGGAACTCGTAACTTCATTGACAAATACGAGTGTCATCATTCTATTTATTTTTGTATGGAAAAATACCTACTTCTTAGCAGGAAGTATCGAATGATACTCTTGGTAGGTATCGAGTACTTACGTTACGAACTCGTATCGATATCAGTACCAAGACTTCGACACTCATTCGATACCAAGTATCGAGTATATGGGAGTATCGAAACAACACTAACTGGAACCGAACTCTATCAACAGCCCTACATCATTTCATTTCTCCCGAAATCGAGAATCCCTAACAATATTGACGAGGATAATCAAATCGGTGTAAACGACAATGCAGGCGCCCGACGTGTGGGCTTCATAGCGGAGGCGAAACACGTTGGCCGCCTAGATTGCATCTCTTGATTAGCAATTCACCCGCCGAAACTGAATCGTGCCTTTCGTTACTTCCACTTCTATAACCATTGTTCGTAGCTCCCTCGGATGCCGTGCATAATTAATCCTATTGTTTTAACGGAGATAATAAAAGTTCTTCGGAATCCCTTTTGTGCGCCGTTGACAACCTCTCGGAGTTCATCAACTCTTGGGGCCGTCGATCGGTTGACCCTTACGAAGTGGAATCGCATTTCCATACATTTTCCAACAAACCCGCTCACTAATCCAAAATTGAGATTTTCTCTTCCGAAACTAGGGAATGATCGAGTAATTTCACGACTTTTCGCGCCAATTCAAACCTGTAAGGAGCTGACGAATAGAACTTTTCGCGACTATTTTAACAATATGACAGTCAGAATACGTCCGAATAGATCATCGGAATGTAGAAACATCGTATCAATTTAGTACCAAAATCCCAGTTAACATCTCCCGAGTATTTTATAGAGAATGTTAATGTGTTCTGCCACATTCGCTCGATCCTAATGTGCTGATCGACACAGATGCTACATAATGATAATCGATAGTATTGAAATCGATATGTTGACCCGATTATCGATAATTTTTTATCAACTTTGACGCTGTCGATAAATATCAATTATCGATAATTTAGCGTCTTTTTAAAAAAAAATTTCTGTATTGTACTAACGGAGGTACTAGAGAGTTCCTAGTGCGATACGGACATTTAGATACCACGCTTTATCGCCTTCTGCGCGTGCGCAGTTCATACCGATTTTGATAAGGATGATTCGTAACTCGGAGGTGGTATCGTCGGTAACCTTCAAGATTATATTGAATTTTGTATTGAATTTTTAGAATCGAATGAGACCACACGGAGCTCTGTAGGACCAACCGTTTGCTCTCTACGAGAACTTGGGTTGCGTTTACGATAAATCAGAAACACGAGTGTGAATCGCCAAAGAGGTCTAAACTCCGTTGAAATTTTGGCTGCCAAAATACGACTGACCGTTGTTTGTTTCTTCGAGTTAACTCCAGTTTTGCGTCCTTAGCAACCTGTAATCAAATTTCCGACAGAAGGCACCCACAACACTTCATTTCTTCGAATCGAGTGCGAAGCGTTTATTTCTTCCAAATAAACTTGAAGCGAAACTATGGTCGGTAGGTAGTGACAACGGCAAAGCCGTGTTCTTGGCAGACGAGTGATGTATACAAGGTGCCTACAAAACAGGTCTCATTCCTTCAAGGGATCGATTCTACAACTAATTTTCAACAACAAATGTCTCTTAGCGATTTTCGTTTAAACTCTTCTTTTCCAAGTTATTATAATTCTTTGAAGTTTTTTTTCCGCGATTTTGACTTTATGTCAGTAAATTGGTAATAACTCCATTAATTTGCTGTAATATTTACAATTTGAGGATACCGTTGGAAAGAGCATTTAATTTCCCATCTCCCTGGTACCAAATAAATGTTTTTCAGTTGGATTTTACGGGGAATAAAGCATCCTAAAAAGTGAACTTAGTAATTAAATAATAAATAATAACAATAACAAATAATAAATAATAACAAATAATTCGAAATAATAAACTGTTGCCGGAAAGCCTAAAAACTGCGCCAGAATCTCAGCTTTCGAACGGTGTAATCAAAAAATATTTTACAATCGAATTTGAGGGAGAAATTTCTGTTTGAACGCGGAAAAACGTGCATTTATCTCATCGAAATCGACGGTTTAAAGGCCGGTCCAGACGCTCCGTTTTCCACAACATTTTGCCTGCGCAGTTCAAGACGTTGCAGGTAAAACGTTGCGTGTAGACCGAAAAACTGCGCAGTTTTGGGTCCGGCGCGAAGACTGTGCAGTTCCAGCGATGACTGAGCCCGAGAGCATAGATTTCCGAGAACTGCGCAGGCAAGTTGGTGCGTGCGGACGGTTGCTCCGTCTTCCGAGTCATTTTGTTTCTCGGTTTCAATTCGTCAGGTGACAATGTCCGACCTCCGGCAGTGTACGAGGGAGTTCCTCACAGAATTTATTTCGTTGTATGAAAGTTTTCCGTGCATTTGGCGTATAAAGTCCAAGGATTATAGTGACAGGGATAAAAAGGGGGAGGCTTACGATAGTTTAGTGATAAAATTTCAAGAAATTGATGAAACCGCAAACAGAGGAACAGTTGTAAAAAAAATTAATTCTTTGAGAAGTGTTTACCGTAAAGAATTGGCAAAAGTAAATAAGTCGATTCGATCTGGAGCTGGAGAAGAGGAAATATACAAGCCATCTCTGTGGTATTTCGATTTGCCACAGACATTCCAAAGCTTTTTTTTTTTACAAAGCATAAAGCAAAAATTGACCAGAGAAGAACCTCCTCCATCGCTGTATCACACAAAACTGAGGGAAAAAGACTGCACCGTGTGGACGTTCTTAAAACTGCAACGTTTATATTCCGTCTTAGAACTGCGCAGGCAAAACGGAGTGGAAAACGGAGCGTCTGGACCGGCCTTAACGGGGAGACTGCTGTCTTCACCACCGCCGCTCCTCCCGAGCACCGAGTCACCCCGTTAAACCGTCGATTTCGTTGAAAAAAACGCACGTTTTTACGCGTTAAAACAGAAATTTCTCCCTCAAATTCGATTGTATAATATTTTTTGATTACACCGTTGGAAAGCTGAGATTCTGGAGCAGTTTTTAGGCTTTCCGGCAACAGTTTATTATTTCGAATTATTTGGAAATTATGGGCGTTGAAAAACGATAAGTTTTCGAAAAGTTACTTAGTTCACTTTTTAGGATGCTTTATTCTCCGTAAAATCCAACTGAAAAAAAATTATTTGGTATCAGGGAGATAAGAAATGTAATGCTCTTTCCAACGCTATCCTAAAATTGTAATTATTACAGCAAATTAATGGAGTGAGGGACCAATAGTTGAGGAGATATGGTTGGCTTTGGACAAAAAATCACGTTCACCAACAAAAAAACACAAATTTTGCACATTTTTCCTACACTAGGGAATTGGACATGGGTCAAAAGAAACTTTTTTGGTGCATTTGAGGTCAACAAGAACACCTGGAATTGGTTGGCTCAAAACCGATCAGGACACATCCAACATATCCATTCACTAAGTAGGAAATAATACATAATAGAACAAGATTTTTTTTTGTATCCGAGGCCTCTTGTCCAGAAATTTTTACGACTGATGGAATGATGGATCGACCTTTTCATTCATAAATTTAAATAATTGAAGAGGGAGATATCCATTTCTCTTCTAGTATGTTATGCGCGTAGAGAAATAGAGAGGTACAATGCCTCACATTATGAAGTCATGGAAGATGGTTAATATTTTTACCGCGACCCTCCATTACTTACTTCTACTAATAGTTTAGAACCGAGAAACCAGAGAGCCTTACATATAAATTCTACCTCGGGTACCTCGAAGATGGTCCGCGGAGAAGAGATCCAAAACCGTTTCTTACCTGCAAACAAAAACGTGAGGAATTAAACTCGGAGGTATTTTGAGAAGGGAAAAAGTCAAGAGAAGAGGAGGATATAATATAGCGTGAGAGTTGGGAGTAAAATATATCACAGATCCTTCCCCGTTATTTCTAGCAAACTGGTCGTGAGGTTCGTCTAGAATTGTATTTCACAGACAGACATCGTACAGCAGTAAAGAGTGAACCATTGTAAATACAGCTGAAATCAAAGTTCACTAGTCACCTCGGGCTGAAAACAAGACTGCCAAGTTGGGTGGGCAGTTTAGCGTCCTCACAAAGAGTATAAGGGACATTCATCGTAAAAATTATTATTTGACCAAAATCGAAACAAAAGTTAAAACGTCTACCAAGTGGGTGTGGCACATAGCTTCCTCGTATCCTTCATCCGAATGTATGCATGATCCGGTGCATAGTAGTTGATCTCAAAACATCAATCTCTTGCATTACCCTCATAGAGGACCATCTACACGTCATCCCGAACAGTCTTTGAATATTGTTGGGCGCATGCGCACAAAATACTTTCAATTCAGTGGCCATGATTTTCATAGGGGACCATCTCCACCTCAACTTGCATGATTCCTGAAAATTTCATCGAAATTAGATTGGAAATGTAGAAGTTATGGCTGTAACAAGGAAATAAAGATTTACTGGCTACTGTCAGTCGGGTTGATGATTTTCATAGGGGACCATCTACATGCCAATTCGCACAATCCTTGAAAATGTCATCGGAATCAGATGAGAATTGTAGAAGTTATGGCTGTGGCAAGATTTTACGTTTGCGCATGCACAGCGGCTACTATCAGTCCGGGGGTGATAATTTTCATAGGGGACTGTCTACATGCCAACCCACACAATCCTTGAAAATTCCATCAGAATCGGATGAGAAATGCAGACAAGGAGCTGTAGGAGATGAGCTGTGGTAAGGAATTCATGACAGACAGACACCAAAATTGTTCAGGGAGGTCTGAAACGTAAAACGCAAGTACAAATTTTGATTTTGGAGAGAATTTTTAATAAGGGACAAACTTCAATCATTGAAAAATGCCTCAAAAGTATACATTTGTAAGTTATACATGTAGCCGCCCCCACAGATGGTAGAGGCCTATTCCGAGTAGGGATCGTCATGCCAAGCGCCCTGGAAGAAGAGTGAGGGCCGCCCTGGGTTCCCCCTCTATACTTCTTCAGTCGCCAGTCGGGTTCAGGACGAGCCAGTGACCTGACCGCAAGGGGAGTTTCGGAGGTCTTGTACTATCTAGAACTATGTAATCTATTATAATCCGTTTTGAGCCAAGTTATTGTAAAATACAGTTGTTTCTTTAGACACGAGTAATTTATGATCCTGACAACCAACTGGAAGAAGAGGAAATACCGGAGAATGGAATAAGAGTAATGCCATCTCCATCATATACATAATATAATGAAAACCTCCGTACCTGAAAACTTACTTTATGAGTTTGTGGAGTCGAGCATAACATGAATATGGACTGATAAACTGATAAACACATATAGTATGTACAGTTCATAAAGTATGTGCATATGGTATGCAAACCGTGCGTACGGTATGGTGTACTGAATATTGAAAAAAATCTACAATATACCTACGTGTGGGTACTGGAAAGTGGGAACACTCAAAAATGCTCGCGAGCCTATATTTCCACGAAATGTTCGTCGCTAATGCTCAAGTGTGGACGGGGCTTTACATGCTCACCTTTGAAACCAATGGTGGCTGATGAGGCCAGGATCGAACTGAACTAATCCTTCTCGACTGAAGTACGATAAGAACAGACAAGAGATTTATGTATTCGTATATAGGATTTCCAAGTCTAATTCGGAATTTTCCAGACCAATTTCGGAAATTTCCAAACCATATTCAGAAATTTCCAATCCAGTTTCAGAACTTTCCAATTCAATTTCAGAACTTTCCAAGTCAAATACAAAATTTTCCAAGTCAAGTCAGATTTTTCCAAAACAACTTCAGAATTTTCCATTTCAATTTCAGAATGTGATCAATCTTCCTGTGTGGTGATATATGTATATGTGGGCTCGCGGGAATCTGGATAGTTTCTACCTATTCCGCCAAGTCTGAGTGCAGCACCTACTTACTTCTCCACGCACTTGCCACGGAGTTTCGTATAGCATCCATGAACAACAGACAAGGACAGTTAGCAGGAGAGTTCAAGAGAGAAGTGATTATTATGAAAGGAAGTTTCGGATGGTGGTTGATGCCGAAGTATTGTGTTTGATTGCTAATTATTAAACTAATCTATTCGTTGAAGTCAGTATTGTGTTTGATTATGGAAGACCTATCATCAGAAGTGGGATAGGTAGGAACTATCCAGATTGCCACGCGCCCACATATATAGCATTTCCAAATCAAATTAATCCTTTTCCACAACATAACAAGCAACATCCACAACATAACAAGCAACCCTACAACATAACAAGCAAACACTCGCTCTCCTCCTCAAATTGCTGCTGAATACCCTCCAACAGAATTGAAGATGAAAATCTCTCAAAAAGTGCACTTGGAATGGGCTGACCAATATGCGTCTATACCAGGAAACAAATACACGAATCTATTTCTGATTCTTAAGAGAAACCCCTGGTTTTACAAAGTAAGAGACGCCAAACCTAAAAGTTTCTACCGCAATATCACTCGCTTAAGAACAGGACATGGCAGAACCAACTCTCGAATTCATTCATTCGACCCACTGACACTGCCTGATTGCCCCCATTGCCCAGAGGATGCAGAAACCATGGCACACATCATCTTGGAGTGTACGAGGCGGACAGAAATGATCTCCTATCGTCCATTCCAAGAGATGTGACCTTCAATTTGGATACACTCATCGCAGAAAAGAAGTTGGAAGTACCTATATGAGTGCATTGATGATTTCCTGGACAAAATTGAACGTTCACTCTGATGTTTTATACCCTTTATTATTTATATATGCAATTTGAACAATTTATGTATGTAAACTTGAAGTATTAATTTTTTGTGAAGAAATTTGTAACGGCTGAAAGGTGCTACCGAAGCCAATAAATTGATTAAAAAAAAAAAAAACATTACAATATATTAGTTTGAAAGGAAAAAGTTTGATTTGATTTGGAAAAGGATTAATTGACTTGGAAATGCTATATATCACCACTTAGAAAGATTGATAACATTCTGAAATTGAAATGGAAAATCCTGAAATTGTTTTATAAAAATCTGAATTTGAGTTGGAAATTTTGTATTTGACTTGGAAAGTTCTGAAATTGAATTGAAAAGTTCTGAAACTGGATTTAAAAATTCTGAATATGGTTTGGAAATTTCCGAAATTGGTCTGGAAAACTCCGAATTAGACTTGGAAATCCTATAGATTGACATGGTAGGGGACTTGTACCATGTACCATCATACTCGACCTTGACTACCACCTACGCTGAGAATGTTTACCCACTATTCCAATACTACAAGGTTACGATCTCACGCACAGATTCGAATTTCACCTACTGAGGAAGTAACTCCGATAGATTAGTCTCATTTGCTATTCTCCAATAAATCAACTTGGGTTTCCTTTCATCTATTCCGACTGCTCTATTACACCGCACCACACTAAATTTTCGATTAGTCCCGGGAATTATTATCCGACTGAGAGAAATAAATTGATTTTCACTTCGAAACCTTGAATTACGAATCATGACTCATCACTGGGGTCTCCTGTGAGTCGAAGTACCCACTAATCATTCAAATGCCAACATCTTAGCTTCCAGTTTAATAATCGCGCGATTGAATTTCAATTGGACAAACTCAAATCAGATGGTTCGTGTATTTCTCATCGAAATTTTTAACCTCAACCTTAGGTGGTGTTTTTGAGAATAATTTTTTTTTTTTTAAATAGAGGTAACCAAGTCCAAGTTGATATCACTACCATTTTGGGGGCCGAAATGGCTCCAACATGGTCCGATCAGCAAGAGCCTGAATGAAAGAAAAAGTAAATTTTCATCAACAAAATCGCGAACAACTCTTAATAGTGTTGCTGTTAGACGAGTTGGCAAACTATCAAAACGATTGTGAAAATCGATATTCAGCAGTAGTAATGGTTTACAATACAACAATCAACACAACCGACGAATTCAATGTTTCTATGTGAGGAGGCTATAACGCCCACCAAACTTGGCATGTTTGTCAATGTGTCCCTGCCATATTTAGTGCCCGATTTTCCTCAAACTCAGAGGGGTAGTTGATAGTTCTTACGATCTGCTGCCGTATTATCTACTGTTGATGAAGTGCCTCACCCACTTGGCAGACATCAAAATCCAAAGAGAAAGAATGATTGCTTCCCTGATTTGAATGGTTCAGGGTGAAATTTATCGCACACCGTTCAGAAAAGCCATTCTTTCTGGACTCCCAGATTGCGTACCACTCAACAAATAATTACCCAGCTGATATTATTCCTCCATCTCTCAGAAAGAACGGTTTCGCACTTCCCTCTTCATATCAACACTTCGCCGACGAGAGAGAGTCCCAATAAATAGTGTTGGATTGTGTATCCCGTTTCAGGGTCACATACATCATCAATTCTGCCCCAGCTATTTCGCCAGAGGGGGGGATCCCGTTGCAATAGGATAAATCACGCTCACCCGTCATCACGGCTTCCCAGTTCTTGTTAAAAGGTTGGGTTTACCTACACACGAGTGAACCTTGGAGCACAATAAACCGACCGAAAGCCGTAACAGCCTCACCAATTTTCAACAGTCTTAACCTACTTTGAATTAAACGTGAAATTGTCAAATGTAGTGTCACAACTCAATCGGTCAACGACGTCAACGTGCAATGAAGTATGAGAGAAACTCCTCTTTCAACGAGGTTCCATGAAATTCATTCCATCCGTAAGAGCATGATACAGGTAAACCTGGTGTTGAGCAGGTATCTATAAGACACATCTTCGAGATGATCTTTGTCCATATAAATATCTAAGGAAGCAATCATAAGAACATTCTACCATGTGAATGAATCCTGGTAGACATACGTATTTATCCAACGACTGGGGCAGATATCCATTGACTAGGATAGATATCTAGTGACTGGAACCGTCACATACAATGACTAGGATAGATATCAACGACACGGAATGGATATTTTACGTCTAGCAAGATATCCAATGACTGGGACGTACATTTCCTAATAAGAGAACAGATATCCAAAGTCTGGAACAGTCATATCCAATGACTAGGATAGATATCAACGACACGGAATGGATATTTTACATCTAGCAAGATTACCAATGACTGGGACATACATTTCCAATGACGAGAACAGATATCCAAAGACTGAAACAGTCATATCCAATGACTAGGATAGATATCAACGACACGGAATAGATATTTTACGTCTAGCAAGATTACCAATGACTGGGACCTACATTTCCAATGACGAGAACAGTTATCCAAAGACTGGAACAGTCATATCCAATGACTAGGATAGATATCAACGACACAGAATAGATATTTTACGTCTAGCAAGATTACCAATGACTGGGACCTACATTTCCAATGACGAGAACAGATATTCAAAGACTGGAACAGTCATATCCGATGATTGGGACTGATGGCAAACGACTGGGGCAGGAACCCAATCACTGGGATACACTCAAAGACTCAGTCAGACATATCCGATGACTGGAACAGACGTATCCGCAGAGACTGAAACAGATATCCAAGGACTGAAGTGGAATAGATACTTCCAATTCGAGTTAAGATTATGCTGGAATCTCAGCTGCAGTGAAATCCAGTCAGAAAGTAGTAGTCGTGTCACTCAGTTCTCCAATTCACCATGTCACCTGTTGCAGCACCTCAATCATACTGTCCTTTCAATGACAACCAGTTCTATATATTTGTTGTTATCCAGTCATTGTGAATGTAGCCAGTTACCCTGTATTTGCAGGTACATCCTGACAGATTTGCTCCAAGTTTTGAGGTACAAGGAAATGAGAAAATTCTTCATAATTACACTGAACTACACTGTACCCGACGATGAAAATAGAAATCAAAGTTTTAGTTTGGGAATTATAACGTCAACTTTCATAGCATTCATCCAAAGAATTCGAATGGTTCTGAATGAGGAATTTCACCGAATTCTGTTTGCATTTTTCCTGAATAGTTAATGGTGTGGGATAGATGAAAATCGGGTTGATTTTGGAAAGTAAGTCTCCTGTTATTTTTGGGAGACAATCAAAATTTATGATTTCAAAAAATAACCGGGAAAACGGACCTCTTCAACGTGAAGCGGGAACGCTCGCTGATTGGGCTGTTTGGATCGATGTCTCCTCCCAGTGTTGCCCGTTGGTACGACGAAATTGTGTTATCTAACAGGAAAGTTATCAAACAAAAAACAGGGGAAACCTAATTTTCCCCATCTTGCTTTTCTATTTTTTTTTTCTTCGGTTTTTCGATTTCGAACTTTACTGGTTTTGTGAAATGTTGCATCTGGGGACTATAGATTTCTCGATCTCAGCGCTTCAAGCGGCCGTAAATGAACTATTCCAGGATGACGTCATCCTCCTGGTTTTTTAAACGTTCATATTTTCTACACTGTTTTGTTTATTCGTAAATCAGGAAGTTCGGGCTGAAAGTTTGCCGTAGGAGGGTTTTCGAGGTGCTGAATCCGATTTTGGGGTCAAAAATAGGAAATTCCGACATGGTGAAATTCCTCATTCACAGTAACCTTTCCGGCACTTTAGTAGAACATAATTGAATGGAATCCAAGATAGTTAACGTAGATTTCTCATTTCAGCATTTCCAGCACATACAAACGTGTATTTTTGAATTCTTCGCCAGGCCAAGAATCATCTTCCCCAACCTCCTCCTGAGGAAAATCCTCGAATGGACAAAAAAAACATCCGTGATTGGCCCCAATGCCACCGCAAGGACGTGTTCTTGGCCAGGCTCGAGAAAGTATTTCGTGATTCACCCGAATCTCCGAGGAACTCTCATTGATTATGACGAACAGGTTTGTCGCCGAGGGTTCTTTGAAAAGACTCGATTCAGGGCAATGAGTCACTGCATAATGTTGGGGTACTGGACACTTGGAAGTAATCACGATTCCCAATAATCGTTCAGCGAAAGAGAACCTTCTGAAATTTGGGAATTGGTGGATTCCGGAACCCTTGTCGTCCAGCCAGGTCAACATTTGTTAAATCATTTCCATCTTTTATGATGATCCTCTGGTGTTATGACATAAGGGAAGTATTGTATCAGTGCAGGAGGTGGAAAACATGTAGATGTTCCAAAATTATCATTTCTTTGCGCATTTTGCGTTTCAAGTTTCTACACCTTGATGTTCCTGTTATAGCATTAATATTGACAACTATTATACCTTCCTCACTAGGTTTGTATACGTGGAAAAGTCAAACAATATTGGGTGCTCTAAAAACCAAAATTTTTGGGATTTTTTAAAGGCACGCCTTTCAGAGACTTCTGGTTCAGTCATTATGTGAAACACCCTCGTCCAAGGGATGTGTTTTGTTTATGAATTTCATGCCCGAATTCGATGGAGTTTGCAAGAAATGTGCTGAATTGCCCGAAGATGGTTAGTGATAGTAACTTATAGGAACCCCCAGAAGTGATTTTTCTTCAACATACAAATTGAATTTCGATAAAATTTGGAGGGTGATTTGAAGATGGATCCTAGTTGAATACTAGATCTATTTCATCACTGTCTGTATGATACACGTGAAAAACCGAAAATTCATCATCTGAATCGCATTGCTGTTTGTCAATGGAGAAAATCATGTTTCCATAACTCCATAATACTAGAATCAATTTTACACCAATGAATTGTATATGGGGACGCTGTACTGCCCACCCAACTTGGCAGCCAATTTCTTTCACGTTGCATCTTTCTATCTCATTATTCGATACCTACCACTATAGCTATTCCCAGTGAAAGACATAATTTTTTCAATCAATTTCTAAACTTTTATGGCATTTTACGAGCTTAAATTACGAATATGAGTTTTCCCATCATCTACTTTATATTATCCTTTCCACCTATCGGATATAAGTACAACGATACCTCATTGAATAAAGTTTATGAAATTGGTTGAAAAAAGTGCAAAATTTGTCATAATGGTAGAACAGGTTGAACAATTTTGAAATTTTTTGGAAACTTCATGAAATAGGTTAAAAAAATTCTGCCGTCCTAAGTAGAAAAGCCGTAGGGACCATTTCTGTCGATTTTTGGATTTTGGTATGGTTGGATTCGTAATTTTGAGTTCTGTTTGATCGTTCAGAAAGAGAATTTCGGAAAAATTTTTGCGTTTTGCTAGATTTTTCCACGATAAAAAAAAATGCTTGCATACGAGTCTGCAACACATTGGGACATTTTCATGTCAACCACTACACAACAAGGTAGGTGAAGTAAGGTTGTTAGTTAAACCCATGCATCAAAGTTTTCGTGACGATTTTTCAGTTCATGTGACAAAGCAAAATGTAAGGTTGTTGATTGTTCTCTACGCAACACAGTGAGTCTATTTTATTTATTGGTCGCGTGAGCAAGATTTGCTTAGTTTTCGTGACGATTTTTCAGTTCATGAGCCAAAGCAAAGACATGAAAATGTCAAAAAACCAGTAGATATTCTTCCATCGAAAAGAGACCGTAAGTCCCAGTTCTACAGTGTTTATTTGTTGTAACAATGTTCATTATAAAAATACATCAATGGACAGTACGCCATTTTTTCTTTGTACTGCGCGTTCATTTCTTATCTTCCAACAGTGAAAAGCCGTAGCAAGACCAAAACTATGATATTTTATCAAAGTCAGTACTAAGGGAAAATATGGTTCAAATCAAAAATTCATGTTTCTTGTGGGAAAAAATGTACTTATTTTGAATCATCTCGTGAAAGAATCAGGTGGAAATGTTGAAAGATGCTAGAACTGAAAAATTTGCCTGAGATTTTCTCGAAAAATGAATTTCTCGATGGACAGTAGATCTACGGCTTTTCAACTTTGGACGGCAGAATTATGAAATTTGATGAACAATTATGAATTTCACTTGCTTTATTGATAGTAAATTTGCAACATTTCATCACCGTCTGATAAGTATGTTACACGTGAAAAACCGAAAATTCGTCATTTGAATCGCATTGCTGTTTGTCAATGGAGAAAATCATGTTTCCATAATACTAGAATCAATTTTACACGAACGAATTCGTTATGGGGACGCTACACTGCCCACCCAACTTGGCAGCCAATTTCTTTCACCTTGTTTATCTATCTCATTATTCGATACCTACCGGTAGGAATAGCTGTTTCCAGTGAAATACATAATTTTTTAACCAATTTCATAAACTTTCATGGCATTTTATAGAAATTACGAATATGAGTTTTTTATACACTTACTTTTTATTACCCTTTCCATCTATGAAACTTATATACAAAGATACCTCATTAAATTAAGTTCACGAAATTGGTTGAAAAAATTATGAATTTCACAGGTAGTTCACTATTCATTGATTTATAAATCCGCAAAACCGTGGATGTCCAAGATTACCAATCTCTATGAATGGCGTTAAATCTCTAGTTTTTCTGACGTTGAATCAATGATGATCCCTTAATCATCTTAATTTCCCACTTGTTCAAAAATTTGTTTTCGCGGATTTTCAAATTTAGATGCATTTTGACAATTTATAGGATATTTGAGCAGAAGGTTCCTCAAAGGCCTTATCACAGTCTGTCAGCTCAAGAATGATCTTTCCAAGGGCCGCACTAGCGCTATCTGCGTCAGCAGAAACTTTCTAAAACCTGATTTTGTTGGAGTAAAAAAGGAAACTTGGAAAAATCCTTGGTGGGATGTTGGGGTCATTTCTCATAAAGTACAGAACCAAGGAACAAGGTAGACTGCGTTACACAGTGACGCTGGTTTCTCTGACGAGGAAACCCAACTAATAGCCTACAAAGTTAGAAATCAAGGTAGAAGTTACCTCGAAGGCCGTATTACAGTCTGTCAACTCGAGAATTATTATTATTATTTTTTTTTTGAGTTATTACATTTTACTATTACCGTTTTTCACAAAATCGATAGATGGAGTATCCAGATAGGCAACGGCTATCAGTTTTGGCTTAAACGTCGATAAACTGTTGCAGTTAAACGTCGGAATTCCAAAAAGATACCTCAGGATATTAAGGGTTAATACGTAGATTGCTCCCGTAACTCTAGGAAAATGGAAATTTGTTAGGTAACTAGTCAAATTTTTCAAATGTTTTGAAAATGTCGCGAAAATTGAACTAATGGTTTTGTAGAATTACAGTCGATATGCAAAATACAAGGCTTCGGTGTTGAAGGAGCAAAATAAGGTCTCTCTACTCGGGTGATCTTATTTTGCGTGTAACTTCATATTTTTTTCCCTCAGTACGATAGTAGGATTTCCTAGATTCCTAACATAGGCATCTTCTAGGTCATCGTGAAGATAGAGGTGTCTCACGTCTCGATCCTCAGCGTTATCCTTCTCTAATGGAGTTGTTCGGTTGTTTTCCTGGTTGCTTTTACGAGACCCTGTGGGTGTCCCTCGACATCTTCATGTCCATGTTTTCTCGCAGGTACTCGATGGAACATTCGGATCGTAATCGCTTCCTGGTATCCAATAACTCGTGTTTTTTTCATTTTTCCTTCGACAAGAGGTTGGTCGCAACCTCCACCTCACCTGGCAAACAGTCGGACAACTCAGAAAACATTTGCCAATTTGGATACATAATATTTATGCATTACAAATGAACAAAGAATATTGTTTTTTCTTGCGAAAATTATAATGTCGGTGTACTAACTGAGGGTTTAATAGATAATATAGCGGATGAACGGCGATTCATAAAAAGACAGAAAGAGGCCACCTTGGCGAGATACAGAACTGAACTGATTTTATTAAAGTATCATTATCTGATTAACTTGATGATTGATGCTACATGGAAGTAAGAACATGGAGGAAGCCGGCTGAAAAGAAACGGAATATGTTTCATTAACTGATCTGGACACATTAGGGAGTAGTTTTAGTACATCTTCCCTGCTGAAGATACCACTGGTTTTCCATAGAACTAATTTGTTTTGGTTCGGCTGAATCACTTAGAAATGTGAAACCTAGGGCACAAAGAGTTGGATACCCAATAATAAAGTCATAAGTCATAGAATGGCATGCAAACGCCTCAGCACTGACCTTTCTTCCATTCAACTCCAAAAAGGTATCAATTGATGAAGTTATTCCTTATTATATAGCTACTTTCTTTATTATCTAATTATAAAATTATTAATACCTACATTTATGTAAGTTCTGGTTGTTTACATCTCATATGGATTCTTTTCCAATATATGCTACTGCAAAACATGGATGAATAGACATCGCTTCTGTCACCAATCCCAGGTCCAGTATAGAGTCTGCAATGGCATTACAATAGCTTTGTAAAATGAAAATAAAAAAATCGTACCTACTAGCTATGATTAGCTAGGAGATGAACCGCCGTACCTAGAAGAACCTTTCTCTGGTCTTCACCGCCTGGTTAGGGTGATGAACTGCTTGGAATGCCTGCATAAGGTAGCGCCTTCCTTTTGAACTACCTAGTATTCATTATCGTCTATTTGATTACACGCACGTTCTTATCTGAATCAAAATGAAACGTGACTGATCCTCCGAGTGCTGTCCTCCGCTGGGCCGATAGTTAAACCTTTCCCTGCATCACGACCCGCCTTCAGTTACTTTCTGTGTAGAAAGAGAAGTGGTGTATGAAGAAGGAACTTGAAGGTTAGAGTGAATCGTCTTCCTCACTGCAGAGAGTCTTGTCAACTCTCTTACCGACCAAAGAACCCTTCACTTACTCAACTATAGTAATAATAATAAAATAATAATGTCACCAACCGTAGTAATGAAACACCAATAGCTGTAAACATAAATTATCCAGGAGAGAAGATCGTATCTGGTAAACACAAAACCAGGTTACCAGAAGAAGGGAAGATCTCCCAATTGATTTTGTTTGATTGTGGGGACTGAGAGCGAAGTCATAGATGCGATTGGAGTTTGTTGAATTGATACAGGTGGTAGAATTGATAGGCCACATCTTCGTAGCAGAAGATCCGCTCATCCCCTCCATTCAGTATTAGTTGATTCAGTTCAAGTCTTGCAAGAGTTGAGTTCTTGAGGTGGACCAATCTGAACAACTTCAGGACAGCACCATAACTGTCAAGAAGAAGTGTTGAATCGTTTTCTTCTCACCTCGATTACACATGGAGCGCATATGTTGGACATAACTTCCCTCCACCATTTGTAGTTCACATCTGTAATTTCTGCCCTTGCCCTAAAAACTAATCTTACATTGGCAAGATCTTTAAGTAGTTGATAAGCTGGGCCGCCGTCCCTATTCATGTTCGACTGCTACATACATCTGAAGGTAGAAGAAGTGAAAGTCCGAAATTCATAAGTAGTTTTCGTTATATTAAATACGCCAGTTCACATAATTCGCTACCGATGTTTCTATACGCCCTCCAGCCTCGAGAATTCACGCAGGGATGTTACAAACCTACAAGTAACAACCTTACGAGATATTACAAGCTCGTTCTCTTGACCTCTGGAGAGCAATTCCGACCTGCCGCAGGGCACTTTTGCTCACTGGGTTTTTCGCCTTCCCCATCTGATCACGACGATAGAAGGCGATCTTCGGGGTACACCTGACGTAACGTTGGAACAATCACAGGCTCTTCCTGCCGCATAAACGGGGTTCAAGTAGGACTCGGTTAACATTCAATCGTGGTCAGGAACATGGTTTAAAGAGGGTAACAACAAGTGGGAAACCACAACTGAACATTTTCGTATTAATGTATTAATTATGTGTCCGCGGAGAATTCCTACAATATTCAATATTCATTCCTTCACTTTTTATCGCTTTTATTTAATCAAATATGATTGATAATTTAGTTACTGATTTGTAAGATTGGATTAAGCTCAGCTCATTAGGTGTGGTCTATGGATGCTCGAGAAAACCCCTCAGAGAATCCTACCAATCTGGTAGTATTATTTTGGATTCACGTGGTGGGGTGCAGCCCCTTTGTCGAGGTCCTTGGTGACACAGTTGCACAATTAGATGAGAGATCTGTCTAGAAAGGTAGGTACTACTTATCTGATAGTTGGTCGCATGCCTACAGTACTGTATTCGTATTTTTATCGAGGGGGGAGTGTTCCGAGTCTGACGAGCAAACTTAATCAAATCAATACTAATTTAATTAAAATCCAGACAAAAATTGCCATTCCTAACAAAAGTGTATAAAGCCCATAGTTTGATTTCAAGAATTCCGATTATTCCAAGACTTCATCAGTCTTCCGGTCCTGAAGAAGGAGAAATTCAGGAAAACCAATCTTTTTGCTTCCGAGTCTACCAAGGCAGCAAAAGCTTTGTTTTTACTTTACAAGTTTGAAAAAAAGTTCTCCAAAATGAAAATTTCCACTCACGTTTTACGTTTCAGGCCTTCCTGAACAATTCTGGTTCCGTGTCTGTCTTTCTGTGTGTCTGTCATGAAATCCTTGCCACATAACTTCTACATTTCTCATCCGATTTCGATGATATTTTCAGGGATTATGCGGGTTGGCGTGTAGATGGTCCCCTATGAAAAAAATCACCCCCGGACTAATAGTGGCCACTGCGCATGCCGAACGTGAAATCCTTGCCATAACTTCTACATTTATACTTAATAAAAACATCAATCAGCAAGAAAATTGATGTTTTTATTGAGTAGAAATGCGTTACTTTTTGCTCACAACCATATCTGCGAATAATGCGTATTTTAAGTACGAAAAACGAAGGTTTTCTTCGAAAAATCCACTTTCTAGGAGTTAGAATTATTCGGAAGTATCACCATTCGATTTAGCTTGAAAAATTTCATAGGAAATGATACCAAACTCGTCAAGTCATCGAGGGTGACCATACGCCGCGTAAAACACTGGATTTTCTTGTAAAACACACGTTTTCTAGGATTCAAACTTGATTTACTCTTCCAATTTCAATTTAAGAAAGAGAAATTGATAGACCGTTGGACAGCTGACAATGTGAGCATGTCTTTTTCGAAGAGCCCATCGAAATAGGCAGGCGTTCAAAGTGAAAACTTCGAAAAGAAACAAATGAAATTTCGAACAAAAATGTATAGTTTGCTTTTTGACTTGATATTTTAGAAATGGTTTGTTGCTGAGAGATTTGGTTTCACACTAGGTAGCTTGGAAATTAAACGCTCTTTCCAACGATATCCTAAAATTTGAATTTACTTGATAAATAACAGGCGTTATGACAGTTTTAATGGCGTAAGTTCAATAACACGAAAAAAATTTCGAAATGAAAAAATCGCATTTTGGGTGGGTTAAGAAAAAATTGCTAGGAGACATTTTTTGATGGAAATACCTAGTAGAATCAAACCCTTAAGTTATGCCCATCGTGAATGTAGACATCTAAACGCCATCATACCTTCGGTTTTCTTGAGCAATATTATCTTACGCGATTTAGATTCTGCTCGTACTGCAGTCAGCGAAGGTACAGGTTTCAAGTTTGAACCAGGTAATTATTTCCAAGCATTTTACTGCTTTGTTCCAGTTATCATTCCGTGAGATCCCAACAATGCAGCCGAACTTGACAATAACTCGCGATATTAATACGATAAGTCCCCCGGCTCGCCGATAAACTGCAATCGGACACCAACTATTTGTACATACAAGAGTCAGAACTATAGGCCGACACTCGCGCCCTCGTTCGTTATTATTGTCAGCTCAGGGTTTTATAATATTCATGGGAGTGTCCCGATATTTCGAAACGGGGTCTATTTTCCGACGCACGTTGCACAGCCAATCGCCTATCCAACGAATATCCCGTCCTTCAAAAGCCCTATATTCTATTCCTATCGGTTTCAGGGTTTCAGTTTATTCTGGGGTTTCATTATAGAAACAAGAGTCTATATTGAAATGTATAACGAAACGAAGGCAATCAACTGAGGCCGTCCGGATCAAAGGATCAATTCCACAGTACAAATTGAAACGTCAAACTTCTCGTTTCACGATAATACTTTTTCCTGTACCCGTACATTGTAATTTACTTCAGACAAGAAATGTCAGTATGACATCGTAAGAAGTACCTAACATTACTAATAGGTAAATTTCCATCATTCTCGTTGGTGTTCGAAACAACTACTGCTGCTTCACAACCAACGGTTTGTACCACAAAAAAAGTCGGCCAGCTCTATAAGGACTACATAAAGAAGGTATATAATATATTTTTCAAGTAAAATTGGATTCTTTACTCTAGTATCCACGCATTACCGACTAGGTATAACTATAGTTGGACAAAGTGGCTTCCACTATAATTGATACGACTCGAAACTTTCGATTATTCGTTACCACCGACGAGAGGAACACGAAAAAAAGGTTTCTGGGTCCCAGAAGGCCTACTAATGAATCTTATGAAACCCTGTTTTCAGCTCTAATCGTTTCGACTCGTAATAGGCCTATTACGCATCGTGCTTCGGAACGTTTGTCATCTCTGACTGCCGTGAATTGCCTACTTAACTGCCAATTCCCTACTAGCTTGTCGAGTATTTATTAAAAACGGCTAATGAATATTTGAGTACCTACCTGTCATTGTCTTATGAAACGAGGGGCTTTTGTTCGAAGTGACGAGCCGTTCCTCTTGATCATAGATTTTTGAAACAATCGAAGCCCCTCCATGTCCTATTTTTATGGAAGCAGAATAGAGTATTTCCTATCCACAAGTGTCTATCCTGGTGTTTGATAAGAACTTCCTCTTCTGCCATGGATGAAAACGCCCTAACTTATAACTTCTGAAATGGGGAGCTTTATCTCTAGCAGAGAACTTAAATAATCTGAAATAGACAAGGAGTAAAAACCCGCCAAAGTAACCTTGCCAACTTAACATATAAGCGTCACGTTAACGTCACTACAGAAGTTCACTTTTCACGATTTCACGGAGATCTGAAAAAAATGACGTGGAAAGTTTGCATCTTCGAGTGCTCCCGCTAGCTGCTCTTTTTACGTTTCGCGTTTTGGGAATACGGGAAGTACAAAAATACTCTAATTTCGCTCGTATTTTACGTTTAGAAGCTTCAACAATTTTAGTTCCAAGTCCGTCTGTCACCTTTTTCTGGCAAAACGATACGGAATACCGATTTTGGTATGTTCGTAGTTCCTGTAAGAATTAATCGTAGAGTTTACTGCACGCTGGAATTTATCATTTAACCCTAATTGGACCAAGGTGTCACTAGTGTCACATTAAAAATCTTAGGAATTCCACAGCTGACACCAGATTAACTAGATTTAAATTGCAATTTAAAAATTAATGGACAGCTGAATTTATTGAACAAGTTTTTGTACGTCATTAGAAGTCAAAAAATGATGTTAAAAAAATAAAAAAATTTTCAAATTTTTTCATGGATTTCCATGGAAATTTTGGTCATAATTTTATTTTCAGACTTCCAATGGCCCACAAAACAATCTGTTGTCCATTACATTTAAAACTGCAATTTGATTTTGTTTACTCCGGTGACAATTAGGAAAAGCTATGGAGTTCCTGGGAAGTTTTAACTGACACCAGTGATACCATGGTCCAATTAGGGTTAACTACTATTTTCTCGTCCCTGGGGGCCTAAAATCGCTCTAATTCAAAACGTTTTGACTTGATTGGCTTGAGGTCAAACACCTATAATTTTCGTGTTCGACCAATAGAAACCAAGGCGATCGAGAAAAACCAGAAATACACCAAATTCCTTGACTAGAGGAAGACTATACGAAATAATATAATGATTTTGATCAAGATTTCTGGCATTTTGATCACTCGGAAAAGTACAAATATTTTTTCTGAAACACCTGATTTGGCTCTAATTTGGAGGGTAGTTGGGAGTTGGTCCGTCTGAATTTCGTGGTGATCCATTCAGTAAAAGACGGCTGTTACTTCCGGCTGGTTGGTCGAGGGTACGCCCATTGCCAGTCCTTATCGACTATCACGAGAGAGGTATAATATACCTCATATTATGACGGAGCGGGCGTATTCACTAATCATAACTCGACATTATCACACGACTTTCACTGCTTACAATAGCATTACGATTGAATCAAACTTATCAAACATTACGAGGCCGAATCATGGTATTCAAAGCTCGCGCTGAAAGTTTACCATCAGCTATTTGAAGAAGGCGAACTTCACCAAACGCAATGAGAAAAGATATTCTCCATTCTGACCAAACTGCATGATTGTCTTCCAACAGACGGGCACAATACCACTTATAAACGAACGAGTACGGCTCAAAATGCCCAACGAGATTTGTAATTTTGAGAGAATCCGTATTCCAGCCGTTTGTTTGACATCCTCTCTCGTACATGAGCATCCAACTTTGTGGATCAATACTTTTGTCATGAAATTTTGAATCGACTTGCAGTTAGTCGATTGATCGAGCGAAAGAGGATAAAATAGCTTCTTGCTGCGCTTGTAGCCTGTCAATAAACTTTTCAAAGAATCCATATTCTGGTACAACATGAAATATAGGAGGATTAAGAAGAGGTGGAGATGAGGTTGACCTTCAACTGTCATTCATATTGACAAAAACTCGAGATTTGACTAATTCGAAGTTGTGACTCTTCAACTCGTCCGCTTCTCCGTAAACTCTTCCGCAGACCGCGCCAATGTGAGCAACCAGAACTTACATAAATGTGGATATTACTAATTTTATAATTAGAGAATAAAGAAACATCTTTCTAGTAGTAACACTTAGAATCTTCTATATTTTTCCAGTCTTTACAAATCTTTCTATTATCGCAACTACTAATGTCTTCTGTCCGATTCACTTTCGTGGGGTTGAAACCGGAGAGGAAGTATAGCAGGTAGGTACCTGAGTAGGTACTCACATGAGAGTCTTGATTGCTGATTATGCACGTATCTACAAGTATGACCAAGGCTTTAGACTCCAAAAATATAAACATTGACTGTGTACTGCCTGGAAATCAATTGCTGTAATATTTCTGATATCGGATATACCTGGTATCCTGAGCCATCATGAAAGCTCTGCTATGGAGCTCATCCAAAGCGCAGTAAAGCTCTTGCATAGTAAAGTCATTAAAGACTCTTCATTTGACTGTGGCTGGAATTTATAAGCGACGGAAGAGATTTCTGTGCACATTGCTGATGGGAAGTTTCTCAACTGTGGCTCTCTGTACAATATTAACAAATTAAGACCTTGATTGCTCCTAAGGCACGTGTCAAGATATGACGCATAATAAACTAGCTTTAGTATTTCTTGGCCAGTTAAAAACCAAAACAATGGAACTTCGCAGCACTTGGCCGGAGAATTGATATGCTCAGTAACCTGAGCTCAATAGCACAGCTCTTGCGACGTCATTGAAGACTGGATTTCTGTGCACATTGCTGATGGGAAGTTTCTCAACTGTGGCTCTCTGTACAATATTAACAAATTAAGACCTTGATTGCTCCTAAGGCACGTGTCAAGATATGACGCATAATAAACTAGCTTCAGTATTTCTTGGCCAGTTAAAAACCAAAACAATGGAACTTCGCAGCACTTGGCCGGAGAATTGATATGCTCAGTAACCTGAGCTCAATAGCACAGCTCTTGCGACGTCATTGAAGACTGGATTTCTGTGCACATCGCTGATGGGAAGTTTCTCAACTGTGGCTCTCTGTACAATATTAACAAATTAAGACCTTGATTGCTCCTAAGGCACGTGTCAAGATATGACGCATAATAAACTAGCTTCAGTATTTCTTGGCCAGTTAAAAACTAAAACAATGGAACTTCGCAGCACTTGGCCGGAGAATTGATATGCTCAGTAACCTGAGCTCAATAGCACAGCTCTTGCGACGTCATTGAAGACTGGATTTCTGTGCACATCGCTGATGGGAAGTTTCTCAACTGTGGCTCTCTGTACAATATTAACAAATTAAGACCTTGATTGCTCCTAAGGCACGTGTCAAGATATGACGCATAATAAACTAGCTTCAGTATTTCTTGGCCAGTTAAAAACCAAAACAATGGAACTTCGCAGCACTTGGCCGGAGAATTGATATGCTCAGTAACCTGAGCTCAATAGCACAGCTCTTGCGACGTCATTGAAGACTGGATTTCTGTGCACATCGCTGATGGGAAGTTTCTCAACTGTGGCTCTCTGTACAATATTAACAAATTAAGACCTTGATTGCTCCTAAGGCACGTGTCAAGATATGACGCATAATAAACTAGCTTCAGTATTTCTTGGCCAGTTAAAAACTAAAACAATGGAACTTCGCAGCACTTGGCCGGAGAATTGATATGCTCAGTAACCTGAGCTCAATAGCACAGCTCTTGCGACGTCATTGAAGACTGGATTTCTGTGCACATTGCTGATGGGAAGTTTCTCAACTGTGGCTCTCTGTACAATATTAACAAATTAAGACCTTGATTGCTCCTAAGGCACGTGTCAAGATATGACGCATAATAAACTAGCTTCAGTATTTCTTGGCCAGTTAAAAACCAAAACAATGGAACTTCGCAGCACTTGGCCGGAGAATTGATATGCTCAGTAACCTGAGCTCAATAGCACAGCTCTTGCGACGTCATTGAAGACTGGATTTCTGTGCACATCGCTGATGGGAAGTTTCTCAACTGTGGCTCTCTGTACAATATTAACAAATTAAGACCTTGATTGCTCCTAAGGCACGTGTCAAGATATGACGCATAATAAACTAGCTTCAGTATTTCTTGGCCAGTTAAAAACTAAAACAATGGAACTTCGCAGCACTTGGCCGGAGAATTGATATGCTCAGTAACCTGAGCTCAATAGCACAGCTCTTGCGACGTCATTGAAGACTGGATTTCTGTGCACATCGCTGATGGGAAGTTTCTCAACTGTGGCTCTCTGTACAATATTAACAAATTAAGACCTTGATTGCTCCTAAGGCACGTGTCAAGATATGACGCATAATAAACTAGCTTCAGTATTTCTTGGCCAGTTAAAAACCAAAACAATGGAACTTCGCAGCACTTGGCCGGAGAATTGATATGCTCAGTAACCTGAGCTCAATAGCACAGCTCTTGCGACGTCATTGAAGACTGGATTTCTGTGCACATCGCTGATGGGAAGTTTCTCAACTGTGGCTCTCTGTACAATATTAACAAATTAAGACCTTGATTGCTCCTAAGGCACGTGTCAAGATATGACGCATAATAAACTAGCTTCAGTATTTCTTGGCCAGTTAAAAACTAAAACAATGGAACTTCGCAGCACTTGGCCGGAGAATTGATATGCTCAGTAACCTGAGCTCAATAGCACAGCTCTTGCGACGTCATTGAAGACTGGATTTCTGTACACATTGCTGATGGGAAGTTTCTCAACTGTGGCTCTCTGTACAATATTAACAAATTAAGACCTTGATTGCTCCTAAGGCACGTGTCAAGATATGACGCATAATAAACTAGCTTTAGTATTTCTTGGCCAGTTAAAAACCAAAACAATGGAACTTCGCAGCACTTGGCCGGAGAATTGATATGCTCAGTAACCTGAGCTCAATATCACAGCTCTTGCGATTGAAGACTGGATTTCTGTACACATTGTTTATGTCAAGTTATGCAGCTGCAGCTCTGAGTGCAATGCTGGCCACATGAGAGCCTTGTTGCTAATTACCTCCATTACTACGTCATATTTTGGGACTGTTCACATATCGATATCTCATGAACCCCGTATTGTCGACGAGGCTCCTCAAGGTATTTTTCACACTCCGGACAATAATTTATCGTTAGAGGTGAAGAAGCGTCGAAAGCACGACGAGGTCCCGACTGTGCATTTCAATCCATTGTTACAACGCCTCAGTAATAGTGAACGCTTCCACGAACTCCTCCCCAACAACTGAGCTCCTAAATGAATTACAACCTCGCGAGAAAAGCCCGAGGTGGATGCCCCCTGTTCACGATAGTATTTTTATAGCTTCTCCAAGAGGTATTCTTCGTGTATGTACCACTAATAAATATTTTGGTTTGTTATTTTCAGCAGTAAATCATGGATAACTGGAAATAATTGAAAGGTCGAGGGAAAAACCAAGTTCACTATTGAAAATAGAGAAGCTTTACACTCGAGCAGGTCAAAAAATGTCTCTAAACCATAACGACAAAGGGATAGAATACAGCTTTTCGCTACAATTCCACAAAGATGTTTTCGAGCCTCGCCTTCTGGAGAAGAAGTCCCATTGACAAAAACTAAAAGTTTTCTAGGCCTCGGGCTACCGCAAACTTCGTGTCGCTTTTATACCTTCCCTGATAGTTCCTCGCTCAGTTATTAATTAGAGAACAGCTCAAGGGAGTTCCTGGGTCAGCCGAGTTGGGATCATTTTGCCCTAGTTTCCGTCGAAACACCGCTGTGCGGATCTGAAAAGCGTGAGGAGCTCATACTTCGCTCGTATCGATTCGGTTCCGCATAGAAGCTGAAGTCATTTGTTCCGGTGGAGTTGGTTTTATGAGGTAAACTTGGATCTGAAGTAACGGCTTTTATACATCTTCGACTCAATATTGTAGTTCTCGCCTACTGAGAAACGGTCTTAGAACTTCTGCTCAAGACATCAAGCTGGTTTCAGAGATTTACACAGAACTATATCCCTACTCAGACCTGAATCCCATTAATCCTGGTGTGAGATCGTGTGTCTACCTAAGTTCAGAGAGAACCCCCCATATACACTGAGTCTCCAAGAGTCAAATGTTGCCAACTGAAGAGGATTCGGGACTTTGATTCTTTACTGCAGATTATTTTGTCAGACACCAAACGAAAGTCAGAGTGTCAGGCAATGATTCATAATGCTACAGGATTATTAGAAAACCCATGAATGCACTCATTCCATGACCCATTGCTCGAGAAAGTCCTCTTGTAGTGAATGCTTTCATATTTGTAGGCATGCAAACCTGCAACATTCTGAATCAAACCAGTCCGCTGGTGCAGAAAGTCCTAGTCAAAACATTACTTCAGCACTCTGAATAAGCCGCATTCTATCTGTAGCACTTTGAATTACAACTTCTCAATCAGCAGTACTCTAAATCTGCAACATCTGCATCAAAGCAGTCCGCTGGTGCAGGAAGTCCTTGCCATAGCATTGTCTCAGCTCTCTGAATAAGCCGCTTTTCATCTGCAGCACTTTGAATTACAACTTCTGAATCAGCAGTACTCTAAATCTGCAACATCTGCATCAAAGCAGTCCGCTGGTGCAGGAAGTCCTTGTCATAGCATTGCCTCAGCTCTCTGAATAAGCCGCATTTCATCTGCAGCACCTTGAATTACAACATCTGAATCAGCAGTACTCTAAATCTGTAACATTCTGCATCAAAGCAATCCGCTGATGCAAAAAGTCCTTGTCAAAGCATCACTTCAACACTCTGAATAAGCCGCGTTCTATCTGCAGCACTTTGAATTACAACTTCTGATCGTGATTACGAGTACAATTCTGCATCCTTCTGAATCAAAGCGAGACAACATTTGCCTATAATTCATCTCATAAAAATTATCTGAAGTTTATTTCAGCGGTAACTGCCTTGGTTTTTTCAAAAAATGGAAGCGTTTTGATCCAACGGTTTTTCTTAATCTAAAGCTACGGCATCTGCTTTGGTATCAATGGACTATGCTATTCCCAACGCCATTCGACCGATTCCTCCAAAGAATAAGATAAAATATTTCATTTTACTGCGTTGAGGATGATGATATCAAGTGGCTGCATCGGGAAACAGTGCAGCCACAATAGACTCGATAAGAGTGGGAACGCTCGAACATCGCTACAGGATATCTCAGAGCTGGATTCATTGTTCCAAACGAGTTCTCGAGCTCTCATAAATCACCCAATATCTAAACTGTTCCCCCTCTCCGCGTCTCTTATTCCCGCTAAATTCTCACAAGTTGGAAGATAATCTGTGACGTCTGGGATTGAGTGCTTGGAAAATTCCTGCGGCTCTGAAATGAGGATGTGGTTAGAAACATCGACCACGGTCGCAGGCAGTTGCCGGACGTCGGTCGTTTAATCTGATCCACAACTAGAGCTTATTTACGGTCTTGTTTATCGAGTGATCGACCTCCCTCGCTGCATCTGCAGGCATCCCATAGGCCACATGCAGGCTCTGAAATGAGTTCAAGATGCTCGAACATTTTTACTGCTCAACTTCTGCAAGGATTACGAGTTTCCAAGGGGCTGGTTCGATCTAGATTTCATTTTACCAAGTAGATTCTTTAGCACGCACGCGCTCGAAGGAACTAAACAAGAAAAGCCAATTCCTCTTCCGTTTAAACGTCAGATGCTTCTTAAAAACAGAAAGATTCTTCATACGTAAATATTAAACGAGACTGATGCAACCACAACCTAGATGTACGGGAGAGTCAATACAATATAGGAATAGCTGATACATCTCACTTACTGTTTAATTCGAAAAGAGCGTTATACGAGTAATAAAATGATTTCATTGAATAAAACATGAACCGGCCCCATAAAATGAAACGAATAAATACCTTTAAACATCTGAAATTGCTCTCAGGGATCTCTCTTAGAATTAAGTCAATTTGCTGTCATTATTTCTCTTTAGATTTTCAATTCTTGAATACTGGGTACTTCTGCATCATCCAAGGACATATATTCTACCTCTGGAATACCTTGCCAGCCCTATCCAGCCTTCTCTGACATAAAATCCTTCACCACCCTTGACATCAGCTGATTCAAGCAGCTTCCAGATAATAGATGAATATCTAGTAGGGATATACTCGTATTTTATTCCGACTGAAATACATTGAAACCGCATTGTTAAAAGGGAAAATTTCAATAAATTAGTATGAAAGTTTTAAAGAAAAACAAAATTAAGCGTGTTTCAGTCGGTCACCGTTCGTTCCTAGTTCCGGGTTAGTATTTCCCTAAATTACAGAGGCTCAAACTTTAAAAGTTCCACCTTAATTTGAAATTTTCAAGGATTTATGAAATTCATTAGGCAGCAGTTTAGGGAATTGAAAAACTGAAATATTGCCGCTGGAATCATCAAAATCAAACAATAATTGCCAGAGAAAAATGGGAAAATCCGTTTATTCAGTTAAGTTTTTTCCATTTTCTCTGCCAATTATTTGGTGATTCTAGCGGCAATCTTTGAGTTTTCAATTCCATAAACTGCCGCACTAATGAATTTTGAAAATCTTTGAACATTTCAAATTTAGGAACAACTTTTAAAGTTTGAGCCCCTGTAATTTAGTGAAATACTAACCTGGAAGGAGGAACGAACGGCGACCGACTGAGACCTCCTTAATGGGTTCTTTTAGATTGCCTAAGCGTACTTACTGTATAGATAAGTGGAAAGAGACCAGCGAGATTTTTCTTCGTATTTCTCATAAAACTCACCTGGAATAAGAAACAGAAAATTAGAAAATTCTGCAACACAGGTACTTGAAAACAACTTTCAAATTCCTCCTCAGGGAATACCAATCTAGGTTGAATAAATGCAAACTGCCAATCAACATCAAAATTAATGAAGATATCAGAAGCACAGCTGAAAGTTTTAAAGGAACTTTTCGGATAAAATCAAAATTTTCCCAAACATTAAGTTACACAGTTAGGGCAAATCAAGAAGAACCTGCTCCTTTATCTTTTGTACTCTGCCTTCGCTTCCTTCCTTATCGTCGACGTCTTTGAAGGACAGAAATAGTCGCTCAGTCGAATCCGCAATTCTCTATTTCCATCTCCAATTCTCAAGCGTCATTCCATCGTCTCGTATCTTCTCGTCCCAGTCAAGCAAGCGCCAAGATTTTCTCAACTTTATCGGAAAGTTCCTGCATCCTCCGAAATTTTAAGTCAAAATTCACTTGAAAACTAGTTCTGGGTCCCGTGCACCTGTTCCTGGAGAACCATCTTCATCACTGCGCTTCTTCTAATCGGACATGTCTGTAAGTACGATGTACTGTGATGTCCTCTTCCGAGGAATCACAAAATTATTCGCAGATGGGGTACTGGAGGGTGGAGAGAGAGGGAGTAGGGAGGTGGAGGCGCGATACGACACTTCTTCTCCAGCAGTCGGGGAATGAACAAAAAAAATAAATGAATAAAAGGACCTGATTAACAGATTAAAGGGTGTTTTGGCACCTGGTTGCCTCCTGTATCTTTGATTGTGTTTGGGGAAAATTTTGAATTTCGGAAATCCCTGTCAACGAACATTCAGTCGTCACCATCTCATCCCGTACTGGAGCTGGAAATCGAATTTGCGAACATTTCAATGCATGGATGTTAAAGATCCATGCACAAAGTAAGTGCCATATTATATTGCCATTTATATTTAAATAACGTGCCTTTTCTTTTTTCTAAATAATTTGTTTGTGGAGAGTCGCTCTGATGTAAAATATTAATTGAAGAAACAATTATTCAAATTGTGACATATTCTATCAAATTAAATTTGAATTGCCATAATTTGATTTTCATTTAAAAACAACACTCCTGAACGACCTGTTATATTGTATGTTGTTGCTGGACTCAAATTTGATTTACGTCTTTAAAAGGTAGCCTGCTCTCACGCTAAATAAGTCCCACCCCTGAAGATGATGAAGCTCTGTCGCCGTGGTTCATTTCTTTTAGTCATTTTAATGGGAAAGCGAAGATTTTAAAAACATGTATATTTTCCATTTAAAGAAAAAGGAACTAGGGGCATTGCAGTACCTACTCGTACGGCATCACAAAACTCCCACGTGTCATCCACTTTCTCGAGAGTGTTCTGATGGGAATGAATTTTCATCAGTTTAGCTTCCACTGCAACGCTCTAATCGTTTCTTCGCCGAGGATTATCTGTTGGCTTGCCAAGTGTCGATTTCCGAAGTTACTGGAGGGTCGGTCTTCAGGACCACGTTCAAGACACGAATCCCCCCTCAGGCTGTGTGACACTTCGTCCGGGTCAGAAACCTTATTACTATAACAAATATTTGTAATCTCAGATCTTTATTTAATCTATTAATTTTTTTGTTTGTTTTACCATTTTTTTCAAATAGGTAGGTACTTAACATCAGATAGGTTTATCATACCAAGGTTAATTTTATTCCAGTTCAAATTATCTTATTAAAGTGTTAGACCGTGAAAGTTGGTTTTTTTCTATCACTGAACCTTTTCCCTGTTCAATCACACAATATGAGCAAAATTTGGAGTTTTCCACATCAGCCTGTAAATTACTGTTTTTACTTAATAACCTCACTGGATAACAAAAATTGTGAAAATAAGAGACAAACTCCTGTCCTCAATCAAGCCAACAACAAAGACAGAATAAAAGCAGCAGGTAAACTCTTCTCCTTCTCAACTTTTCACTGTGTACTCCAAGGCTCAAGCCTGGGGCTACTTTCATTTTACTAGCCTGTTGTGATACACCACTTTGTATCACCTCTTTGTGGATAAAAGTTTTGTCAAGCGAATTTAAGGAAATAAATTCAAATCTGTACCAAATGATGGCTCCAAATCCAAATACTTCATAAAGATGCTTGGTTTTGGAACTCCATGATCTCAAGGTCAAAATGGTTCAGTTCCAGAAGAAATATGCTGATACGTTGATAGACAAAGTGATTGCAGTCCAAATTTCCACTAGTACTTGAGTCTTTTTTAATTACTTATAAATAAGTAAAATGTAATAAAAGAATCAATGAAAAAGAGAGATCGGCCGTGCGGCAAAGCCATCAGCGGCTTCCAAAGCGGGTCGATCACGCAAAAACTACCATTTATTTATTTAAGCAAATGTCTCGTCGGTCTTGGAAAGGGCTTAAATAGCGGAGATGGGGTTTATACAATTTGTTGAATATTCAATAGGACGGGAAATCAAGTAGAAGAGAGCTTTAGAGCAATGCCATCTGGAATATCCAGGGTTTAATTTACAATAGAGGTCGTTTAAGCCCGAAATACCAAATGACATCAAGGCTCCGTTATTTTTTGTAATCATCATTCGCGGGAATAATTATTTTCACGTTATTTCTCAGTAAGGCCCGGATTTGTTAAGAGTACTACGATGAAACGGTAGAACTGTGCCAATGAAAATGTTCTATTACAAATGAATGAAAATTTAAATAAAAAAATAGGAACGAATAAAAAATAGGTAGAGCTATTTTATGGCTGCATGTAGTTGGATTATGGAGTGGTTCTGTGCCATGGATCAAGGCTTTTGCCAGGCAGACAAATAGGTTCTGGAACAGAACGGCACTCTAAAGAGGTACTGCGATCTGTGGGATTTGCAGGCACTGACCAGCCAACCGCTGCAAGGAGATCCGGACAAGAAAGCGAGTGATCCTTCTTCTGACTTCGTGCGACTCCATAAATTTATGAGCCGTCATGGAAGCCCCGCAATTGAGGTATTCTCAACTTGAATGCCATGAAGCCGAGGAACCTCTTTTGAATCTTCTCCAGTACTAGAGAATGTATGAGAAACCTGTTAAAAAAGATAATGGCATCAAAATCCTCAATTCGTACTTAGCTTTCTTCAAGAAACCAAATCCTCTCAAGGCAAGAAAATTCAGCCGGGAGTCGAATTCCCCTGAAAGCATCGCCGATTACAAGTTTCTGACCAACTCAGCCACTCGACGAAATGCCACTGTATCCACGCAGTCACCATTCAAGATCTGTTTATGGGCCTTCTGGAGAGCACCCACGAGCCGAAACAAGCGTATCTGATTTCTTCCATTACAGGGAAAACGCCGAGAAGACGGAAAACCTCCATCAACTCGTGCATATTTCAGATCGAGCAGTTTTCTGTTCTTTCCGTGGAAGAAACGGCCGATGATTCAGTCCCAAGAGAGAGCCTTCTCAACTAATTCATCTTTGCACAAATACCTAGGGAATGCTTCGGCTTCTCCTCGATCTGTAGAAAGAGCACATGTGCAAATCCAGCACTGGATTCGAGCCTTAGAAAGACCAAAGGTTCACTTTGACGAAGGTCACTGACGTCTACATCAAAAGAACACCCAGTTTAGTTTATTAGATTTCGAAACTCCAGCCCAAGAGATATTCTTATCAACGACTCCGGCATTCTTGCAGCGCTGTGAGAGAGCGTAGAGGAAGACTAGGACTACTTTTGCCTCTAGTTATAGGTACTATATCGATACCTTAAAGCAAAAAGGCGCTATGTCCATCCATCTTCCAGATTTTTTATTTTCCTTTGATTTCAGAAAAACTCAAAACCAAACAAATATTATTGACCTTCCAGACGATTATAACTTGGAAATTTATTGAGGAAATGAAAGAGTCTACTGTAAATAGGAATTTTGCACTGGTGATAATTTCTTATGCGTTTTTTGCCATAGCGCTTTTGTGCTTTAAGGTATCGATATAGTCCATGTAATCATTGAGAGGTAGTAGATCATCTTGACAAATGGCATCTACACTCTGTCTACAACTTCATAATACTTGAAGCCGCAAATTCGGACAACCGCCATGAAAATGTTATACTTTGCTTGCTTCGCCGTCTGAAGAATGACTTTTAGCGAATTTTCAAGGAAAATTAGGCTATTGCAATGGCCCCAACATGTTTAGAATGAACTTTTGGAAACATTTTTTCACTGAAATCCGTTTTGGAATATTCTAATCATACTGTGTAACACAGAGTATAACACAGGGTGTAACACGAGTGGTTAACGACCTTTCTCTCCCACGTGTTCTACAACTAATTTCCGACAAAAAATGCCTGTTGACATTTCTTGGTATCTCCACTTAATATGCCTTTTATTCACTTTAATATTTTTTTCGTGTCTGATCTTTTTCTCAATAAATTTACCAAAACTCCCTCAATTCAAGAGTTATCTCAAATCTAAAAAAATCCGTTGGAAAGGGCGTTAGATAATAATTTAAAAAATTAAAAATCTTTTTAATGCTCAATAACATTTTTTTAAAGTGTAGTAGATGTGCAAGCTCTGTGCTTTGGAGGAGCCGCGGCGGTGAAGACCCCGGAGTCCTCCCGTCTAACCGTCGATTTTGTTGAAAAAATGCACGTTTTTCCGCGTTCAAACACAAATTTCTACCTTAAATTCGATTGTAAAATATTTTTTGATTACGCCGTTGGATAGACGAGATTTTGGGGCACTTTTTAGAGAAGTTTCACAATTCTGTCAAGATTTTGAGGAGTTTTGCTTTTCATACGGCACATCTCAATTCCACTTTAAAAAAATGTTATTGGGCATCAAAAAGATTGAAAATTTAACGCCCTTTCCAACGGATTTGTTAGATTTGAGCTAACTCTTGAATTGATGGAGTCATTGTAGATTCATTGAGCGAAGATCAAAGACACGAAAAACATTTTCAAAGCGAAAAATAAGGCATTTTGAGTGGGGATACCAAAACATATTGTTTAGTAATGCATGCATTCCAGGGGACGTCCCATTGGATAAGCATTAGATCAGTTAAACCAGTTGGTAAGCGATAAAACTGTTTCACTCGATGTAATTTATTCATTACTTTAGGCAAGAAATACTGACCCCCCCCACCATTATCCACCTTAACATTTCTAGCGGCATGGGAGCCTAGAATCTGAAGAGCATTTTAAAATCCATGATCTACGATACCCAACAAGCGAATTCGAGTTCCCCCCCCCCCCCCACCTCCCCAACGCCAACAATGGTGACAGTCTGGCACCAAAGCCGAAATACGTCGTAACATTGAACTTTCATCTGTTAGTTTTGGTAGGCAGTCCGTCGAAGTTCAAATCCGTATTCAAGGTGAAACACAAAAAAAAAAAACCACGAAATAAGCGGTTTATGGCATCATGGCACCATGGTGGCACCACTATTAGTTCCATGGTGGTACAGAGAATAATTCATGAAAATTCGGAGGTATAATGAGAATTTTTCCTCAATTTCAAAGCTTGGGTACAATTCGTAAGTAGTAAAGGAACCAAAATATTGAAAAATCGGATATTTTGTGAATATTATCCCCCCACTCACCTCCTCACCTTGCGAATTTTGGTACTCTGGTAAAATCATGTACAACTCGGAAGTTATTTGAGTCAAACAAAAAAAGAAACACGCAAATCGGTTGGAAATTGAGGCCTGGGCAGAGTTTACAAGATTATGCACGCAAACGCACGTTTTTTAAGCATTAACCCCCCCTTTCCCCCTCTTAAAAAGCAAAATCCAAAATTCCGGCGCCGTAGTGCACAACTAGATAGTATTACGCGTCAAACGAAAAAAGAACCACGAAAATCGTTTGAGAACTAAGGCCTGGGCAGAGTACACAAGATTATGCCCAAAAACGCACGTTTTTCGAGCATTAACCCCCCCTTTCCCCCCCTTAAAAGGCAAAATTCGAAATTCCGGCGACGTAGTGCACAACTAGATAGTTTTCCGCGACGAACAAAGAAAGAACCAGGAAAATCGGTTGAGAACTAAGGCCTGTGCAGAGTACACAAGATTTTGTTACACACACACATACACACACACATACACCTATACACACACATACACACACACACACACACAGACATACACCTATGGTTTTTTTTCGCGGATTTGGATTCAGAATGGTCTAAAACGGATTACTGTGTGGTTATTTTTTTTTTCTGTTGAGTGTTGTCTTCCTTCACCCCAGATCGATCGCATAAGGACGCCCAAGTCTTACTGTGGGACGTCCTAAAAAAGGTCAAGAGGCACTTTTTGTCGGAAATTAGTTGTAGAACACGTGGGAGAAAGGTCGTGAACCACTCGTGTTACACCCTGTATAAAAAAATTAAAAAAACTTGATTTCTATGAAAATTCGCTCATTAACTCTTGCTGCATGAGTGGACTTTTAGTTGGTAATTTCGAACCTAATGCTTCATTCTTCAGGAGCCCCGCTAGCAATCAGAGAAGGGGTTTGGTAATAGAAGGAGGCAACCACCAGTGAGTGACACCTGATACAATAGTGAGACCTACCAATTTAAAATTATAGATTTTTTGGGGTTTAAAATACAATTGATTCAAGAATAAGTTGTTGCGCTAAAAATTTACGATGCAATGTTCAGTACTACAATCCTAACAGTCTAGAGATTAAATTGTAACTAAGCAGTGGGGTAGGAATTTCGGACCTTGTCTGTTGACCTTTCAGCAGGTAACTAAGCAATAAAGTTGACGCAGCGCAGTGATAATTCATTATCTTTATCCCCGAAGAAACGGCTACCGTTGAGAGTAAAAACTAAATTGGCCCGCCCAACAGAGAACTCGCCCTCTCTCGGGACGGAAGGTTATTATCCTGTTATAAATGTTTATGATTCCTTCTCTGTGCAAGGGGAGGATAATTGATAGAGTTCAAACTCATAATGGAACGAGAGGGAGTTGGAATTCTCGGAACTAGGAGCAGTTTTGAGTTGCAGTTGAACGGTTAGAGCGGGTTTTCATGGTATCGCCAACACGTGTGAGCCTTTATGACCTCTCGACCATCAGCATTTTACTGCCAGCCACCCTCCGACTTGTAAAGCTAACTTGAGCCAGTTTGTTCACAGCTGTTATAATTCATAAATGCTATTTTGTTCAGGTACCTAAGAACTAGCAGATTAAAACTTGAACCCTTTTTGCATCCTGAAATTTAATCCTTGCATATTATATTTTCAAACTTTATTGAAATAAAATTTATATTATTTCAAGAGCCCAAAGCAATAAATTGATGGAAACATCTGGTGAGAAGCTTTACACTACTTTCATCAAATTTAGTTTTACTAATTTATAGAGATGGAGCCGTAACGTGGATCTTTCCTTAAATCACCAGTACAATGGAACGCAAGTCCACATTGATATATACCATATTGATCCAGTTCCATCCATAATAGTTTCCACATTGTTTTCTTGCCGAATAAAATTTACGCACACCTCCGATCTCAAACCTCAGAGAAAGGGGCATTATTATTAGTGAATTCAGAATACTGAAGGAGCTTCAAGGCTCCACAGTTTCTTCAAAGAAATTGGAACATGTTGGCACAGGAGATGGTAGTAAAAGCATGGAAGAAGATCTATCTATCTTTTTCCATGGTGAAGAATTAACGATGAAATACAGACGGCCAAAGATACAAGTCTGTTAGCAGATTCTGTTCCACTGCGTCTTCTGGAACGCTTAATTGTAAATGTTGCATTTACTTGAACATTTGTAATGGTGCGAGAAGTTTCCTGGAATAACTCATCTCTAGTGATTTACACCTGCAGCTTCCTCAAGTTGAGTGTTGACCTCTTTTACCCACGACTAATTGCATAAGGTCGCCCAAGACTTACTTTGGGACATCCTAAAAACTAGTTCAAAACATTGCTATGTCCCTTCCCTGAATAAACTGCTCGAAAACATCATTTTAGATGACTTTCCCAAGCACATTTCAAACCGTTTCTCTTGATAAAGCCAGCTCACTCCTCCTTGCGGGTTAGTCTAATCTCATATACACGGCGCCCCCCCCCCAAACCATGTAAAGGAGTAACAGTGCCACCCCCAGCCATCTCGAAGCTGATCAGTTTTCATCAAATGTTTTTCCCATTTTTCTCAGCAAATAATCATCCAATTTTCTTGTTTTTTCTGGCATTCTTCTTATTTTTTATAATCTCTAGACCCATGCACTTGTTTTAGTGGGCGTCGGTGGTCTAGTGGACAGTGTACCCGACTGCGGTGATAAGATAAGAACCGTCTTGCGGGGATGCGAGTTCGAATCTGGTCGCTAGCAGAAAGTTTTCTGTCTATTAGACGATCGGCAATCTCTCGTTCCAACCCGATGAACGAGAGATCGTCGACGAGAGGTCGTCGTGATCGTTTTGGTGATGTTTGGGAAGCCATGAGAGAAATCATCAGAACAAATTCTGATCTCCCCTTAGGGAGACAGCTGATGACGTCCGTGACTCCAAGAATGGCAGTCGGACGAACATTCAACCTGAAATGGTTGCTTACTTTACTTTACTTTACTTTTACTCACTTGTTTAGTTACAAAAGTAAAATTCCTTAAGTAAAAAGTTGTGTCCAAATTTGAAATTGTTCAAGGATTTTCGAATTTCATTAGTGCTGTTTGAGCCCGGTTAAACTTTTCATTATTTTTGTTGAGCACCCAGCATTAGGTAGGTAGGTTCGTTTTGGTTTTTATTGACGTCCCCCTCGTCACGCTGTCTTTTCGGCAATGTTCATTGCTTATCGCCAACATCGGACCACTCCCCTTCTTCTCTTCAGTTTTAACCTGCCATCGGTTATTGTAGTTTGTAGCCTTCCGTCTCGAGCAATAAGCCGATTTTCACATCGCCATTGAACGCAGACTTCAGAGCCATATTATATTCCGAATTTATCCATCAAATTCAGGATTGATTCAAGACCAGATTGCCGACTCTTCTCTCTCTCTCTCTCTCGTTTGGCTCAAAACGGAATTTGGGTGCTGAAAGGACATAATCAGCCCATTCAACACCTGCCATATTCGCCGCTGGAGCCGAATTGCTGCCTACATGGGTTCGGATCTCGTCAACTACAACCTAAGTTTTTGCCCCGAAATTTATTTTATTTTCAAAGAGACAGTTATTTTTCTTATCTTCGTTTCTAAAAAATTGAAACCTGTACCAATTTTTTTCTTATTTTAAATAAAAGTGTTTGTCATTGGTAATAATTACCAATGACAAACACTTCTATTTAGTTACCAATTATTGGTAACTGACTAATTTTATTTAAATACTCCACCTTTGCGAAACAAGTGCATTTATATCTAGAAAATTGAAAAACTAAAAGATTGCCTCTGGAATCATCAAAATCGATCAATAATTGCCTGCGAAAAGCGGGAAAGCCCGTTTATTCACTAACTGAGACCTCCTTAAGGTATATGATGAAATTACCCAGAGGTTCAAAACTAAGTAAGGTAAGTAAGTAAAGTAAACAACTATTTCAGGTTGGATTTTCGTCCGACTGCCATTCCCGGCGTCGGGGACGTTATCAGCTGTCTTCCAAAGAGAAGATCAGAATTTATTCTGATAATTTCACCATGGGTTGGGACGAGGAGGGCGATGAGAGCCCCGGCCGCCGAAAAACGCACGCTGCCGGCGATGAGCCGTGAATCCACGACCCCCGCAGAACTCAGTTCAAAGTTGCAAAACAACAACGCTCCAACGACCGTAGCCACACCGCAGTCCCCACGTTAAAAACTATAGTACAAATGACTTTCTCTATCCCTTTTTACCAGTTTTGCTACAGTTATTACACTTGAGACGATCGCAATGGGATCTGTCCTGGACCGGTTTTCCTAATTAGCTTAAAGAATATCTTGTCAAAAACCCAAAGACGATGTACTGATGACTTGCCAACATGTTGGGACAACTCTGGAGCAACTGGCAGTACTCTCATCTCACTCTGAGTAGTTGGGAAAATAGCCTTGAGAGAATATCGGTCCAGATAATCCTGGATGACCTTCGTCATGTCTACATTGCACCACTTTCCCAGATAAAATCCAAGTAGTCGCCATTTTTGGGCCAATTTTCCCATGGCCTCTTTACCTTTACCTTCACGAATGGAAATCTCTTTTTGTTGAGTTCAACTAGTGTTGTTTTCATGGTCTAAGAATCAATAATAATTCTTCTTGAATATAGCCTACAAGGCTTTAAAACAAGGCATGTGAGCATAACTCGATCTTGGAGAACCAATAGTCTTCCCTTGAGTTAGCTCAAAGCTAAAAATGCTTGGAAACGAGCATTCAAAAGCACCTAGTGCCAAAGACTATAAATGTTGCGGCGTTACACATTTATCACCTCCGTCGGCTCCTGTATTCATCTCAACTTTAGATCTCAAGAAGTGGGGAAGTTCATTTAAAAATTCATAGAAGACTGTTTTTCCGTGACGTAACTAAAATTTACGACAACAGATAATATTCCACGAAACGAAAGGGCATCTATAGGCGTATATCATAACCTATAAAACAATATTTATGTCCTTAGCTTCATGTTTTCTCGTTTACATCCTGTCTGAAGAGCTCCCCAGAGGGAAGGAATATTTTAACGACCATACCTACTCCATGTCACCATCTAGTTCTTGCAGTAAAATCTTCGTTGCGGCCTTGAAAAGGAAGCAGAGGAGGATCATCTCCACAATCGGTTCATTAGTTTGTGTATGAAGAACGTCTAGCTCGGGGATTTTCTCCTCAAAAGCTCCCAATTGGAAATCATTTCCCGAGAAGAGTTTTTATGGAGGAAATCCTCCGTTCTTCAATCTCTCACTATGCAAATCCTCGATTCTCCTGAATATGTTGAAGGATTGAGACGAAGATCATTTTATGGGTGCATAGCCCTTTTTGAAAATCAGCATGTTTTTCAATCCACTCGAGACCCATCTATCCGGTTCCAGGGAGAGTAACAACCTCGGATAGGTTAACAGCTTCAGAGTGGGGAGCTTAGTTTATGACGAGCAAAGAAGACTGCGTAATAGCTTGGATAATGATTTATTACGAAGCATGTTATAAAGTTTTATTATGAAGATAGTACGCAGTGGTAAAAGGCAAATTGGGTAGGTATGCACCACTTGGTTCGATTTCAAGAATAGAAGTGAACTTTTTATTATTTACCAAAGTAACTAATAGAAACATGTGTTTTACAATGAATACTGATTGTGTGTAGTGTCCCTAACATCATCCCTCTCCTCCCTCTTCGAGGACGGAAGCTGCACATGGGGCAAGAAGGTCTGCATGAACCTCTCTTGGTTCCCCTCTTGGTGGTCGAATCCGAAAAACGACGTCACAAATATCTTTGGTGATTTCACATGGAGCCACGGGGCTCGAAGCATCGTACTGGGTTTCCAACCTTGAATCAACTTTTGTCGTGCAAACTCGTAACAAGCTGTTCTTGTAGCCTCTTGGCTCAGTCTGCCTCAAACAGTAGACCTGGAACTGAACCAGTCAGCAAGTGCACTGGTAAAGTTAGGTTTCTACCCAAGGTAGTTCTGCTGGTGAGAAGCCTGTTGCCGCATGCTCACTAGCCCTATAAGCAAGCAGTACACATGGGAGCCACTTATTCTCTCTGGTTTTGGCCAACGACTTTCGCGAGCATATTCCAAAGTGTTCTGCTGAATTGCTCCACCAGACCGTTGCTTTGTGGACGGAGGAGGTTACTTCAGGTCTTCTGTATCTGCAGCAGTTGCATGACCTCTTTGAAAACAGCTGCTTCGAACGTTGTTCCTTAATCCGAATGTATTTCCCTCGGAATACCAAATCGGAATAAAACGGTTTCAACCAATCCTTGGGCTACTGTTTCAGCTTTTATGTCCTGTACACGGAATTCTTCAGGCCATGCTGTGAAGTGGTCAACCACGACCACTATGTATTTATTTCCCTGATCTGTCATTGGCAAGAGTCCCACAATATCCACTGCTACTCTCTTAAAAGGACTCCCAGTAACAGCTCTGGATTGGTGCTTTTTGTGGATCCCACCGCTTCCAGCAGTATTATAATCCTGCGATAAATAATAGAAATTAAACCACTTGGTTCGATTTCAAGAATAGAAGTGAACTTTTTATAATTGCCCAAGTAACTAATAGAAACATTTGTTTTGCAATGAACACTAATTGTGTGCAGTGTCCCTAACAATATGTTCAAAAGTACCTGGAGGAATCTTACCAAGCCAAGGTAGACATTTTGGGATTTGGAAGACCGTCAGACTAGAATGAGGAGGAAGTGATCAAAGGAATCGATTATTGAATGATTCAACTAGGAAATGGCATACATAATTCATATTAGAAATAGATCAAATTTCTTCATCAGGGTTTTATCACGCGTCTTGTACAAGGGAACAAGGAGTGTGCACTGGAATCAATGCTCTTCATCCACAACTTGCGCTGGCTGTATTGAAATTCGGAAACCCGCTGGAGGAAGAACTAGAAACTCAGAAATACTATGGAAGACCTTACCGTAACATGAAGGAAAACTTCTGCCAAGTGGGTGTGGCACATAGCTTCCTCGTATCCATAACCCGATTGTATAGATGAAATAGTAGTTAGTCACCATCTGACATCAGATGCATAGTAGTTAATCTCAAAACATCAATCTCTAAATACCTTGCACTACCCTCCTAGGGGAGTCTACACGTCAACCGGCACAATATCTGAATATTGTAGGAAAATGTAAAATTTATGGCTGTAACAAGAAAATACATCAGTCTGGGAGCGACGATTTTCATAGGGGACCGTCTATAACGCCAACCCGCACAATCCCTGAAAATTTCATCGAAATCGGATGAGAATCGTAGAAGTTATGGATGTGGCAAGGATTTAATGACAAACAAACACACAGACAGACAGACAAGGAACCAAAATTGTTCAGGAAGATCTGAAATGTAAAACGCGAGTGGAAATTTTGATTTTGGAGAATTTTTTTTTTCAACCGTGAAAAGTGAAATTTAATCTTCCGCTACCTTGGTAGACTCGAAAGCAAAAATTTTGAATATCCGATCAATTTCCATACAAAGGAAGCAATCTTCGAATTTGGAAGATCATCAGTCAAAATAAGTTGAAAATGAGCCTTACAGAAGGGAGTACATCGAATCACTCGGCTTACGTCAGGAGTGTGCACTGGAACTTTTTTTTGGTAATGCATTTATTTACAAAAAGTACAAATTTACACTCATTTATAGAACAGACAGAGAGTAAATGCTACAAGAGAACTTGTGTAGGGGTTGGAGTAGAGTCTCATTAAATCGTACAAACACCAGAAAAGAATACCAAATATAAAATCACTTCTTTAATGTAAACAAAGTTTCTATACCTTAATCAGCTAAGTCGTATAGTTATTATTTTTGCATTAAAATAACATATTTTTCTTTTTAGCTCTGATTTGAACCTCTCCAAGCTCATTAGAGGTAGGTACCTGGTCTACAAACCTTTGTTCATTGAAAATACTTGTTGGAACTCATCCTCTCCAAACATTCTTATTGCTCCATTACATAACCACTGGTCCAGACCGAGTTGAATCAAAGAAAATCCGACGGAAGAACTAGAAATTCTGAAATACTATGGAAGACCCTACCCAAAAACCAAGAACAATTCCGATTCATTCGACTAATTTCCGTACACAGGAAGCAATCTTCGGACTTGGTGAGTTCAGACGGGGTGAAGACCGCCAGGCGAAAATGAGGAAGAAGTAAAAATGCGCTGCAGAGGGGAGGAAACCGCTTGAATTCGATGGCTATCATTCATTCAGGGAGCGTAGATCGATCCTTGAGAGGTCCATATCGGCAATCTCACAGTCCATACTTAAAATACCGCATTATCCGCCACATAGCGACCCCATGTGGAGCGTGGGTGATTTTAAATTAACAGTCTCCGTCGGTGGTAGATGGATTCCCGAAAAAAAAACTGTGGGCGGCGAGATTTCATCGAAGCAATAACTCCATCTCTGAAAACCACGAGGAAGTACGTACGAGAGGGAAAAAATGTTTGGGCGTTCGTACTGTATTATGCCCTGGGGGATTCGCTTCGTTCGGCCTTGATCGGCACGGGGAAGAGATAATAAGTGAAATCAAGTCAAAGAAGGTGCAAGTGAAAACACGAGGAAATGAGATAATATTTCAGGGATCATGATGGCAGCGGATTACGGAGCAGCCTCCGCGGCCGACCTTGTCGGTTCGATAAGGGCAAATAGGAAGTTGAAAGAGATCTAAACAGATGAGGGCGCTCGAGAGCGTTGGTTGAAATAACGAGGAACTTCATTAGGGTGGAAATGAAGTGCTGGAGAGAAGTATTTCGCTGGGACTTCAGCAATGTCAAGCCCCTTTCAAGACATGCGTGAGACGGGGAATTGAGTCAACTTCAATGTTTTTATGAATTGATATAAATAACCCTCCATGGAGGAATAAAACCATACAGGGTGTAACACCTATGTTCCTGCCACAGCCTAGGGATCGATTCTATAACTAATTTGTGACTTTTTTTGTCTCTTGGCTTATTTTTAACCATCTTAAAATCCAACTTCTTTCACTTTTAAGATTTTTTTCGTGTTTTCAACCTTTCGTCATTAAAATGTTAATAATTCATTCCATTTACTAGATAAACTCAGATTTGACGATTCCATTGAAAAGAACGTTAAATTTCCTATCTACCTCATGGAGAACCAAAGTTGTTTAAATAGGCGAAATGGGTGTAAAATGAACTTGAAGAGGAAAAATTGTCAAATCTTGAAAATCTCAACTTTTTTCAACAGCTCATAAGTCACTGCTTTTCAGCGTGTAAATGCTTGCCTGTAAGCCTAAAAGTTGACCCAAAAGCTCAGCTTTCCAACGGTATGGTAAGAATTGTTTCCAATATTTTTATTAGTGGAAAAAACCGCGCTTTAATGAGAAAAAACGTGTTTTTTTTCCAAGGGAATCGACGGTTTGACGGGGATTCGGGGTTGGATGGCGAGTGAGAGTAGCGGCGGCGGAGGAGACCCCCTCAGTCAGTATTGCTTCCGAGTCTACCAAGGTAGCGGAAGCTTTGTTTTCACTTTTCAAGGTTGAAAAAAAAAGTTCTCCAAAATCCCCACCCCCTATGAAAATCACCACCTTCGGACTGATAGTAGCCACTGCGCATGCGCAAACGTGAATTTCCTTGTAACGGCCATAACTTCTACACTCCATCCGATTTCAATGAAATTTTCAGGGATGTTACAGATTAGTATTTAGATGGTCCCCAATGAAAATCAAGGCCTTAAAATTTACAGTAGCCTCTGAGCATGAGCAAACGTAAAATCCTTGTAACATCCCTGCATTTGTCGCCCTCGCAATTCTTTCCCCGCGTAAATTCACATGTGTGACGTGAGAATCTCAAATCCTATACAACCCATCACCAGGCCCCAATAGCTCAGAGGTAGCGCACTGAACTCCCACCCTTGAGTACCGGGTTCGACTCCCAGCCAAGCCAAGAAATTTTTTGATCCAATCCCTACTCACTTACATTTTTCATCCGAATTTGATGAAATTTTCTAGGATTGTCCAGATTAGCGTGTAGATGGCCCCCTATGAGGGTAGTGGAAGGTACTTAGAGATTAGTGTTTTGAGATTAACTACTATGCATCGGATCATCTATATAATTGGGTTGTGGATACGAGGAAGCTATGTGCCACACCCACTGCAGACGTTTTTGTATTTTCATGTAGAACTACCGTCAACTGGTACAACTTTCGCCACCCCGTTCAAAAATGTGCCACAAACGTTTTTCACAGTCAGCGCTACCTAGCGATTCCTGGGATAAAGCTATTAATTCAGGAAAAATCACAGGGGCAGGGCAATAGTATAGGCACAGGTTAACTAACTCAACAAGCTTATCAGTGGACATCAGCGACAGTGATAAAATTGTATCTGTTCCCAGTTTTTTTCGTAAGTTGAATTTGTCCAAAAAGTCTCCTTTGGGTACCCCACTAGCGTTTGGTTCACGTTTCTGGTAAGTTTATATTTTCAAACCTATAATATCATCAACGAATTGCCATATTTGCCTTTTTCATGAGTGTGTTATTTCCTTTGATATTTACAGGTAAGTAAAAGATGGGACAAACAGGGTACAACTGCGTGCCACCAACTTTTTCCCGTTTATGCATTGATATTTAAAGTGTTCTGTTCTATTTTTTGATCACGTGGACGATCCAAATGTCACAGTTCACGAATCAAACCAAATTACGGAACCCATACCTTTTAGGGGGAGATCCTAACCATTTCCCCCATATATCTCCATCAGATAGGCCTACAGGGACTTTTTTTTTGTAATTCTTCATATTTTTAGTCAAGAAATAGAGCAATGTGCTTACATTTTAGATTTTTAAATGTTATCATATGTTTTTGTTGGTATCATACATTTGACAAATTTAAATACTCCAAATATCTTCACTCCGATTTGTTAAAACTAACCTCCTGATGGTTACCTAAAAATCTCAACATTTTCGGTTCATCCGTTCATCCATGGTTTTGGAATTACTTTTGAATTGAGCCATATAAATCAGGGTTATATTTTTGTTATAAAAAATATATTTTCTGTGTTATGCTTACTGAATTTTATTAAAAAATGAAGAAGATAAGGTTTCGAGTTTTTTTGTGATCATACACTCCCTAAAAAGTTGAAAAATATTGAATTTTTTTCAGGAACAAGCTTGTTTTTGGTTTCTTTTCAAAGTTAATATGATGAGTAACAAAGAAACCAGGGCATATGGGGTACAAGAATGTGCCACGAAAAAACATTTCTCTCTATTCTTGCATAAGAGATAGACTTTTTTTCATGGTGGCATTTAATACTTGGAAAGTAGAGGTACGTTGGGTAAATTTTTCAATAATATACGATAAAAAGTAAAGTATTTACACGTAAAAAACCTCAAAATTGGCACAAAGTTATACCAGTTGACGGTATTGTAGTAGAACCCACCAGGCGGTCCCATCAAAGGATCCTGATTACGTACTAATTTCTTCAAAGTATATTGTACAATTACTGCATTTATTTCAAGTAAAAGCAAGCTTTCTTCTTCCTCCTTCTTCATCTCATTAGAACTCGGGGCTTCTCAGGTTGAAAAATCAATTATTGAATATTGCCCACACTTTTGCAATCTTACGTCATTTGCGCGGCCGCGTCAGTTCATTCAACTCGCTTATCCCTCTGACGACAGAGATGCCAATAATTATGTAAACAGCTCGTTTTCCGCGGATGGTGTCGGTCGGGAACGAAATCCCGCCGTTTATTGTTATTACAGAGCGGACATGACAGCTGGGACATTCCGAGATTTGATGAATGGCTGCATAAACTCAACGGGGAAGGTCGCGCTGCAGCGTTCCCCTTCAGGAAGTTTCTATCGATGGTTTGAATTTATGATCATTGAAATCCTTTGTATTAATAACCGTCTAATCACAGACCAACTGACACGTGACTGAAATTGTTCAAAAAGCTCTGAAACGTAGAATGAGAGTGAAAAATTTAGAAATTCAGAACCCAACTTTTTCTGGCCTATTGCGCGAATACGGGGTAATTCTGTCTTCGGAATGGGAGAGGAAAGCAGGGATTCTGGTGTATCGGAAATTTTGATTCCTAGTCGGATTCATCACCCTTGAAAACACCAGTTTTCAAATTTCTACATAAACCAATTTCTATCGCCCTTGAAAACACCGATTTTCATCTCCATTTAAATACTGTACTAAGTTCGTACTAGGGGACAGTTCTATTCGAATCGACTGAGGACACTTTACAGTTTGACACTTTCTTCCAACTTTACCTGTACGAGAAAATATAAACATTTCCGTAAGAAACTTAGAAAACGAAAAATATATTTTCCAATATTTTCAACACAAATGTCTCAATAAAAAAATATTGAAAATAGATTTAGAAATCTTAGGGCCAGAAGTTGACATTAGATATGAAGTTGACACTAGTTTCCAGCACCTATGAAAACCTCATTCTTTCACAGATTATCAGCACTCTTGAAACATCAGTTTTTCAGCAAACTTGACAAAACCAGTTGTTTTAACATCCTCTGCATCAATTATCAAAACTTTTTTCCTATTTTCAGCACCCTTGAAAACATCGTTCTTTTAGCAACGTGGAAACACCGATTAGATTATCAGCACCCTTGAAACACTATTTTTCAGCACCCAAGATCAATTTTCAAAAATGGCAAAAACTCAATTTTCAGCACCCTTGAAAACATCATTCTTTTATCAACGTGGAAACGCCGATTAGATTATCAGCACCCTCGAAACACCAGTTTTTCAGCACCCAAGACAACACCAGTTGTTTTAGCATCCGCGACATCAATTTTCAAAAATCTCAAAAACTCAATTTTCAGCACCCTTGAAAACATCATTTTTTTAGCAACGTGGAAACACCGATTATCAGCACCCTTGAAACATCAATTTTTCAGCAAACTTGACAAAACCAGTTGTTTTAGCATCCTCTACATCAATTTTCAAGACTTTTTTTCAATTTTCAGCACCCCTGAAAACATCATTTTTTTAGCAACGTGGAAACACCGATTATCAGCACCCTTGAAACATCAGTTTTTCTGCACCCAAGACAACACCAGTTGTTTTAGCATCCACGACATAAATTTTCAAAAATCTCAAAAACTCGATTTTGAACACCATTGAAAACATCATTCTTTTAGCAACGTGGAAACACCGATTATCAGCACCCTTGAAACATCAGTTTTTCTGCTCCCAAGACAACACCAGTTGTTTTAGCATCCACGACATAAATTTTCAAAAATCTCAAAAACTCAATTTTGAACACCATTGAAAACATCATTCTTTTAGCAACGTGGAAACACCGATTATCAGCACCCTTGAAACATCAGTTTTTCTGCTCCCAAGACAACACCAGTTGTTTTAGCATCCACGACATAAATTTTCAAAAATCTCAAAAACTCAATTTTGAACACCATTGAAAACATCATTCTTTTAGCAACGTGGAAACACCGATTATCAGCACCCTTGAAACATCAATTTTTCAGCAAACTTGACAAAACCAGTTGTTTTAGCATCCTCTACATCAATTTTCAAGACTTTTTTTCAATTTTCAGCACCCCTGAAAACATCATTTTGCTAGCACGTATAGACATCACTAATTTTTTCCTACGTTGGTGAGAAGTCTACCGCAAATGTCTATCGACAACGACCAGTATAAAATGTTGTAATTAGGCGATAGGTAATCAGCCTTCATTCTTATTGGTTGGATCAGCCCCCACTAGTGCCTGACCCACCATCTTACTAGTTAGTTCAAGTTCTCTCTTTCGTCCATGTGTCTCGCCTCTCTAAATTGTTTTAATATTGTGTGGTTACGGAAATACATATTTCTCCCACTCGCACTTCTGTTGTTTCATTTAAGAAACCATTATAAAATACGCTCTCGAATTGGTGAAGATATTGTTAACAATGGTTGTTTGATCTTCCATAGTTACTCTTCTAACACAAAGATTCAGTTCAACTCTCATGATGACGTCAAGATAAGAAGTCTGACCCCACACAAGGTAACTTTCTTGCTTGTGTTGTGGGTGCCACACGCGGTGACCCGATGTCCCGTTTCGGTGTCCCACAAAAAGACATTCTCAGACGACCCTTATCAGGGATCTCCTGAAAGCCAGGGATGAAGTCCGTTGCATCCATCAATCCTTGTCACATTTTCTAATAACGCTCCTCACGGTGTAAAGCGTTGTGTACTCACAACGTTCAAATAGAGGTTTTTTTAGCCCTCCGTTCGACCTCAGTGCTGACCTCTATCGGAAACTATAATTACTCCCTCTTTTGTCGAGTCAATCCTTGTCGTATATTGCTGCTCGACTAACAATAGGTCGTAGCCCTCTGCCACCATTAGCACCGTCTTGGAGCTCGTCTTTCTATTTCACCTTAATAAAGAATTACTTCGAGATGAAGTGTTGAAGACGAACCGTTACTCATTTCTAACCCGTCTCCTTTTAAGCTATTGTTTTAGGAGTTTTAATCAACCCTCGGCCGTTGGCTTTGCTCGCTCCGTACCCACATTGTCTCGCCCGACCTTTTCGCGTAATATTTCGGCAACATCATCTCACTTTGATCTACCTCCATTATAGAATCGTTTCATATTCATCCGTGGGAATCTTATAACCACAATAGAGAAGGATGCAGCAGGCCAAAGAGGCTAGGTAATATGAATATCAGGATACCTGGCAGTGTCTTCAAATTTTCGTATCCATTAAGATCGTTTTCACAAATTACTCAATTATCAGGAGTTTTTTATCCAAAATTCGCCAACAAGAACGTAAAATTATTCAACTAAATTAATCAGCATCTTACTAAGTCAAATTAGGCTTAGTCACGTTACACTCTCCAAGCCACACCTGCGTCTACCAAGCGCATACACTGTATTAGTGGATTGTTTTTTTTTTTTTTTTTTTTTTTTGCAATTTATCCATATTTGAGGGGTTTGATTCCAAAAGGTACTAAAGACAATTTTTATCGAAATTGAGATAACACATTCCCAGGGTTTTAGGGGGGTAGTTTCTCACAAAAATACGATCGGTTTGAAGCAAAAGATAATCTATTCCCTTGAAAAACGACGGTGAATATTTCGTTTGATTTCAAAAGGTACTATATCCAGCACCATGGCGGTCTCTTATCCGTTTTGTTTCAAAAAGTATTTTATCCACTTCGTTTGATTTCAAAAAGTACTATATATTAACATAGTAATGTTTCTGGAATTGGGATCAGTTCAAAAGTTGCGTTACCTTTTTAAAACCTGATAACCGATAGGCAATTTGGAGTTTTTCCTAGAAACGAAAGTAGAAAAGATTCTTTTGTGATCAATATTCTTGTCTCATTGCTGGGTCAATAAATGGACATTTCTCTAGTTTCGAGTTTTAAACATGAATTTTCCTTCAAACATTAGGTTTTTTCATTACCGTTAGTATGGTTATATTATTTATATAGATTTTGCTTCCGAGTCTACCAAGGTAGCGGAAGCTTAGTTTTCACTTTTCAAGGTTGGAAAAGCCGTAAATTTATGAGATAGATCGATATCCTTTTCAAACTTTCACAAGATAATTCTTGTAAAATAGTCTTAATGTAAATACTGTGCCGCTCCATTTGGAACATATTGCCATGTACCTACTCAGTTCTAACACGTTGGGGAAGTGCAGAGGAAGGTGTTCGACTGAAATAACACTTCTCGAGGAATAATTACCTGCGTAGATAGCCAACACAGAAATATGTACTCAACAGAATGGACCCGACACGATAAACGTAGTGCAAGTGGAGCCGAGAGGCGGTACGTTAGCGAGCGGAGTCTGTATCATGATACGGGAACTGTGATTTATGCGGTAATAGATTTAGGTCAACCCCTTTAGAACTGGGCGAACAAGCGGCCAACGTGGATTTACAGGGTGCCACCACCCGCGGAACCCTCTGCGTCGGATCGTTAACGTTTTAATCAATCTTCCACCGACTGATCGGAGGTAATCGGAAGACGATGGAGGAGGTAACAGGGGGGGGGGAGAGGTGTTAGGGAAGACGAAACTGGTCGACAGGATTGTACTTCATTCACAGTTAATTGGAGGAAAATGATGGAAATACCGTGCTAAGTCCTGAAAGCTTTCAGGAGCTCTTCAACCGATGGGTGATTAGAATAGGATGTTCGTTACAATTGATTGAGGAGAGATGACAGCTGAGTACGGTATCGAACTGCATTGTTGGAGTTGTTACAAGGTCTGAAAAGTGAGTAGGAGCCAATTACTACAACACACGAGGAAAAGTAACCAAAAAGTTTCTTGAGAGGATAGGATGTGTTCCAGTGCCACACTCACTACACTGAAGTAGTCCTGGGGATGCTACTCTCAAGTTACCTTGACTGCAGTGATATGGTGGAGGCACCAAGGGTATTTAGAACGGGCTGTGGCCTAGAACACTGAAGAAAAAGACATCCAGAGGCTGAATGAGAGGATAGGAGTGTTCCAGTGCTTCACTCGCTTCACTGAAGTAGTCCAGGGGATGCCACTCACAAGTTACCTTGACTGTAGTGGCATGGTGGAGGCACCAAGGGTATTTAGAGTGGGCTGTGGCCTAGAACACTGAAGAAAAATGCATCCATAGCCTGAATGAGAGGATAGGAGTGTTCCAGTGCTTCACTCGCTTCACTGAAGTAGTCCAGGGGATGCCACTCACAAGTTACCTTGACTGTAGTGGCATGGTGGAGGCACCAAGGGTATTTAGAGTGGGCTGTGGCCTAGAACACTGAAGAAAAATGCATCCATAGCCTGAATGAGAGGATAGGAGTGTTCCAGTGCTTCACTCGCTTCTCTGAAGTAATCCAGGGGATGCCACTCTCAAGTTACCTTGACTGCAGTGATATGGTGGAGGCACCAAGGGTATTTAGAGTGGGCTGTGGCCTAGAACACTGAAGAAAAAGACATCCATAGCCTGAATGAGAGGATAGGAGTGTTCCAGTGCTTCACTCGCTTCTCTGAAGTAATCCAGGGGATGCCACTCTCAAGTTACCTCGACTGTAGTGGCATGGTGGAGGCACCAAGGATATTTAGAGTGGGCTGTGGCCTAGAACACTGAAGAAAAAGACATCCAGAGGCTGAATGAGAGGATAGGAGTGTTCCAGTGCTTCACTCGCTTCTCTGAAGTAGTCCAGGGGATGCCACTCACAAGTTACCTTGACTGTAGTGGCATGGTGGAGACACCAAGGGTATTTAGAGTGGGCTGTGGCCTAGAACACTGAAGAAAAATGCATCCATAGCCTGAATGAGAGGATAGGAGTGTTCCAGTGCTTCACTCGCTTCACTGAAGTAGTCCAGGGGATGCCACTCTCAAGTTACCTTGACTGTAGTGGCATGGTGGAGGCACCAAGGGTATTTAGAGTGGGCTGTGGCCTAGAACACTGAAGAAAAATGCATCCATAGCCTGAATGAGAGGGTAGGAGTGTTCCAGTGCTTCACTCGCTTCTCTGAAGTAGTCCAGGGGATGCCACTCTCAAGTTACCTCGACTGTAGTGGCATGGTGGAGGCACCAAGGGTATTTAGAGTGGGCTGTGGCCTAGAACACTGAAGAAAAATGCATCCATAGCCTGAATGAGAGGGTAGGAGTGTTCCAGTGCTTCACTCGCTTCTCTGAAGTAGTCCAGGGGATGCCACTCACAAGTTACCTTGACTGTAGTGGCATGGTGGAGGCACCAAGGGTATTTAGAGTGGGCTGTGGCCTAGAACACTGAAGAAAAATGCATCCATAGCCTGAATGAGAGGATAGGAGTGTTCCAGTGCTTCACTCGCTTCACTGAAGTAGTCCAGGGGATGCCACTCTCAAGTTACCTTGACTGTAGTGGCATGGTGGAGGCACCAAGGGTATTTAGAGTGGGCTGTGGCCTAGAACACTGAAGAAAAATGCATCCATAGCCTGAATGAGAGGGTAGGAGTGTTCCAGTGCTTCACTCGCTTCTCTGAAGTAGTCCAGGGGATGCCACTCTCAAGTTACCTTGACTGTAGTGGCATGGTGGAGGCACCAAGGGTATTTAGAGTGGGCTGTGGCCTAGAACACTGAAGAAAAATGCATCCATAGCCTGAATGAGAGGATAGGAGTGTTCCAGTGCTTCACTCGCTTCACTGAAGTAGTCCAGGGGATGCCACTCTCAAGTTACCTTGACTGTAGTGGCATGGTGGAGACACCAAGGGTATTTAGAGTGGGCTGTGGCCTAGAACACTGAAGAAAAATGCATCCATAGCCTGAATGAGAGGATAGGAGTGTTCCAGTGCTTCACTCGCTTCACTGAAGTAGTCCAGGGGATGCCACTCTCAAGTTACCTTGACTGTAGTGGCATGGTGGAGGCACCAAGGGTATTTAGAGTGGGCTGTGGCCTAGAACACTGAAGAAAAATGCATCCATAGCCTGAATGAGAGGGTAGGAGTGTTCCAGTGCTTCACTCGCTTCTCTGAAGTAGTCCAGGGGATGCCACTCTCAAGTTACCTCGACTGTAGTGGCATGGTGGAGGCACCAAGGGTATTTAGAGTGGGCTGTGGCCTAGAACACTGAAGAAAAATGCATCCATAGCCTGAATGAGAGGGTAGGAGTGTTCCAGTGCTTCACTCGCTTCTCTGAAGTAGTCCAGGGGATGCCACTCACAAGTTACCTTGACTGTAGTGGCATGGTGGAGGCACCAAGGGTATTTAGAGTGGGCTGTGGCCTAGAACACTGAAGAAAAATGCATCCATAGCCTGAATGAGAGGGTAGGAGTGTTCCAGTGCTTCACTCGCTTCTCTGAAGTAGTCCAGGGGATGCCACTCTCAAGTTACCTTGACTGTAGTGGCATGGTGGAGGCACCAAGGGTATTTAGAGTGGGCTGTGGCCTAGAACACTGAAGAAAAATGCATCCATAGCCTGAATGAGAGGGTAGGAGTGTTCCAGTGCTTCACTCGCTTCACTGAAGTAGTCCAGGGGATGCCACTCTCAAGTTACCTTGACTGTAGTGGCATGGTGGAGGCACCAAGGGTATTTAGAGTGGGCTGTGGCCTAGAACACTGAAGAAAAATGCATCCATAGCCTGAATGAGAGGATAAGAGTGTTCCAGTTCTTCACTCGCTTCACTGAAGTAGTCCAGGGGATGCCACTCTCAAGTTACCTTGACTGTAGTGGCATGGTGGAGGCACCAAGGGTATTTAGAGTGGGCTGTGGCCTAGAACACTGAAGAAAAATGCATCCATAGCCTGAATGAGAGGATAGGAGTGTTCCAGTGCTTCACTCGCTTCACTGAAGTAGTCCAGGGGATGCCACTCTCAAGTTACCTTGACTGCAGTGATATGGTGGAGGCACCAAGGGTATTTAGAGTGGGCTGTGGCCTAGAACACTGAAGAAAAATGCATCCATAGCCTGAATGAGAGGGTAGGAGTGTTCCAGTGCTTCACTCGCTTCACATAAGTAGTCCAGGGGATGCCACTCTCAAGTTACCTTGACTGTAGTGGCTTGTTTAGAGCTGGGCACCAAGAGTATTTAGAGTGGGCTGTGGCCTAGAACTCTGAAGAAAAAGACTTTGATTATTTTCAAAAAACGTTAGCATAGTTGCAATCTACACGAAACACTGATAGAGAAAAACCATTGTGAAAATCTAAATTAGAAATCTGAGAGGCATGCTAAAGCAAAATAAAACACTTGCCCCCTAAGCCAAATCACAAGGAACATCACCGAATGAACGACTACTAAATGAACGACTGAACGGCTAAATTTCAAGGATAAGTCATGCAGCATCAGAATCAGTCCCCCTTTCGCCTCTAGGAAGTCGATCCCCATTGTGGACAATAGTAGCATAGGACAGTCTGTAGGCATCATCACCCTCAAAGAAGAAAAATTTAGTTACACTCAGGCTCAAAGCCTCTAGCTAACATTAAAAATATGGAACATGTATTAGCTTGGTGGTAAGCTTGGTTTTCACGTTAATCCATTAATGTTTGGGCCTTATAATTAGAAGTTAGGGTCTAGCACACGGAAAATTTGCGTTTTTTGCCCTAAAAATGGGGGGGGGGGGGGTTGGGTTCCAATCATAAAGTATAAAGCAAATTTAGGGGTGCCTAAACCATACAGAAGTTGGGGTATAATCCTTCACTGAAACTATCGTGACATGGTTTCATATCTTTTCAGTTATTAGGCCTCCACCCTCTTCCAGTTAAATATTCCTCCAAGTAGGTAATTTCAGATGGAAAAACAAACGTGCGAGTAGATTGAAAGGGTAAACACTCCTCTTCAACTCCATCGCCCCTCAAGTTAATTCGGGCCAACTAACCACTTACTCTGGGACATGTGAATCGGATTATAAAGGAGAGGGTATTAAATGGGCATTCATAAGGAAATACTCGAAATACTCTTACCCGGCGATGTTTAGAGCCATAACTGGACCAATTAGGTCGTTGAAGGTTCAGCGCTAATGAATTTAATTGGACCCGTTTAGAAGCATTCAGCCCTTTCAAGTGAGTTGAAGTGTCGAGTCGAACATTGAAGTTGTCGTCATGCGGCATGGGTTAATGAATGATTTTCGAAAGGACCTTTTTACCCGGATTTTCAGCAATATTTGAATCATGACAGCTGTTTATGATTGGTTTGCTGTAATGCGTAAGAAACATGTGCTCGATTTGAGCTCATATTAGTGTTAACCCATTAACGCCCCAAACTTTTTTAAAAATATATTTTGAAAATAGATTTGATATTCCGACTCCAAAATAGTGTTTAGAACACGGGAAAAATAATTTCAAAAATCTACTGGTCGAAATTCATGGGTTTACGTTGCCATATCGCAACGCTGGGAGCCACAAGAACTGATCTTTATTTTTCAAAAACTTTTAGTAAGTATATTGCATTTTACCAGAGCTACTATAGGTCTACCAGAGAAACTTTGCATCCCTTTGGCGCATTCTGCTGGAGAACATAGAACTAATTATCCCTTATCATCAAGCAGATTCCCGTGCGTACGATAATTTTTCGGGAATTTCTCCCCTCAAAAGTGACATGATTTCCGTCCTACTGCAGGTTGAAATTCGTGCATTTCGGAATCTGTTTTGAAGGCAAATTCCAGTATAATTCATTAATGGGTAGGTACCTAAACGAATAATTCGCATGGATATTGTCTATAATAATATTAGTAATTACTCAAGGACCCATAAAAATACTGTAGGTAAATAATAATAATAGAAGTAACTCCACTCTCTTATTATCCCAGTGCGTGTATGAAGATTTCTGTACGACTTTCTTGATGCATTATAAGATAAAATTCAAATTTTGTTTAAAATTGATTCTACTATTTACTTACTTGCTACAAAAATCATGTATGACCGATTAGATACCAAGAAAGAATGAGAAATAAAAACAGGAAACAGGTATAAACAATAACAGAGTAACGGAGACACCCTTTCGTTCACAGTGCAGCCACTACACGAACTTCAAATTTCTCATCACGCCAATTTCCCTGTCAAGTTTTCACCATCAAGTGTTGACTCGATCGTTAGTTCGCGGATCCGCCACCTAGGGGGCGCCACACGGATGCAATGTTTCTCTGGTAGAGCTATAGGAACTCTTTTGGAATGTTGGATGAGGAATACATCCAACATTGATTGTAATTCATCAACTCATTATAACATTCATAATTAGTCAAAAAATACCACTAAAGGATTAGATAAAGTAGTAGTATATGGGTCACTTGGGGCCACAGTACTGCCAACACACTAACACAAAAATGTCAAGATCGTATTATGTATCGTATTGGTAACCCTGATTTGTCCCATAGTTGGTGCACATGATGAAGTTATCTAAGCACATACCTCTTTTCTGATGACGTAATGGGATGGATCAAGTGTTAAATGTTGGTTGGTACTCTACATGCAGGAATGGTAGGTAATGATTTTTTCGGCCATCGGGTAAGTGAGAAGTAGGAACCACAATAAGTAGGTGATAATGTTTTTGTGACGTCGTATAACGTATTAAATCAGTACTTGTTGTTGGGATTAGTTTAATCCCCCCCACTCCAAAAGGTCCAAATCCTACAGTAGGTAGTGATAATCTTGATACACATTTTCTTTTAAATGTGGGGGAGGGGGAAATTATAAAACAATCCCCATAATTTGATTGTAAGAGGGGCCAGTCACTATTTTCAACCACTAAATTACTCTTAGAGGAACATTATTATTAGGTACCTACAGAAAAATTGTCCATGTCACCCACATTTAAAAGCCAGGCCAAAAATCAATAAATTTGAAGGTGACGCATAGTGCTTTGTGAGCATCCAATGAGCTATGTGCAACACCCACTTGGCAGCCTACTGTTTATGGCTGCATACTTGGTAGGAAAATCGGTAGTTCTGATGACATCCAATCAGGTCATTTTCCCATTGAACTTGTAGATGAAGCTTCGTGCTATGTGCCTCACCCTCATGGCTGGGGATAGAGAATTGATTGAATTTTACATCAATAGGATCAGACAGATCTGGAGAAAAAGATCCCCAGGATAAAGGACTTCTCAGTGACTCAGGAAGGCCCTCTCTCTACCCATATGACAACACTGGGCGTTAATAGGTTAAATTAACTATTTTTAGAGTTCCACAAGGAGTAGTATTACACAAAAATCTCATATTTCTCGCAGAAATGGTGCCGATTTGAGGATTTCGCTCAAAAATTTCATCATTTCTGTTTGTCACTGCCGCACATTAAACCGTTGGGGACACCGTCTTGACCTTCGCAGTTGAGGTTTTAAAGGTAATCCCGTCTGATGGAGACCGGATGCACACCTGCCGCACTTAACTAGAGAGATGAGAGCTCTGCTACGTTGTAAATATACCAAACTGGGAAGTATCGGGTTTCATCTCATCGAGCAAGTGTCATCTCTCTCTCCCGAAGACCACACGCAGGCCACTCTGAGTCTATAAAAACGTACTAAGGTGGAAGGACCAGTGTTTGACAAGGATCCAGTAATTGACATCTCACCGAAATGTGTAAATAATAAGGAATATAAGTGTGTTTCGTGCTTGGTTCTTTCGAATTTCGAGTCACGATATCTTCTGAATGAAGTATTAAGGTGGAAGAAGTTTTCAAGTGGGTTATGTGAAATCTGGAGAATGTTATTCAACAAAACCAGGTCTCTGAATACAAGAAAATTCGGAACCTACCAAAATTCAATGTTGAGATCTAACATGGTGATGGAATCATTCGAATAGCGTTGAAAATGACGTAGAATTCCACCCCAAATTCCTCAAATCTGCCCAACAAACCGGAAAACCTTGATTTCCATGAGCGCAACCACGTTTTTTCGCATTCCAACGTATTTTTCACCCCTAATTAGCGGAGTAAAATTAAAACAAACTATACCATTGGAAAGCTGAGATCTTCGCGCAGTTTTTGGTGTAGAGGTACCTGAAAAACCATGTGGAAGCAAAACCTTAACAATCAAATGAAAAAACAGGAAATTTTGTCGAATTGACAAAAATGACTTTACGAGTTGATTATTCACCAATCACGACCTTACAAAAAGTTTTGCGTAGCCAATAGATAGATGGTAAATTTAACGCCCTACCCAAGGGTGTAATTAGATGTTAAATTGCACGTAAATTAGGAGAGTTATGATCATTTTCATGGCTTAAGGTCGAAAACAGGAAAAAAATCATAAAATATAAAATAACTCGGAAATTAAGCGTCCAACGAAAAATTGCTATGAGACACTTTCTTACTTAAATTAGTTGTAGAATCAACTAACGACGTTTTTCGGTCCTTAACATGGGACACCCTGTATACGATGTGAATAATGTACCTGGTCAAAAATTGCATTAATCAAAGAATGAAGCCCTCTAAAGTAAAAGCATTTTGTATGGACTGGCACCAACTGTACAAGTTAGTCTACTATTTCAACGGTCCTGAGATTCAAAACTTTCATTTGTCACCATTTCTCAATATTTTCAGAGAATACAAAAAGAATCCTTCTTTAATAACGAAAACAAAACGAATGATGGGACTTTTGAAGAAAAACAATCAATTTGAGTGAAAAATTAAACCATTCAAGTGAGTAGGAAATTCGAAACTCTCGTCAGCTATTATATCCAGCTCGATTAAATATGTTGGCTCCACCATCACTCATAAAATGATTCAATAATCGTGGATTTCTGGATCGGAATGGTTTCCTTTCATGGGAAAACTGATCCAACACTCTTCAATAATCTCATCATGGACTGAACAGCACAATCGTTCATCAGAATATTTGAAACTCACTCTGGGGAGTACAGTATCAACTATAATAATAAACGAGAATAGTACAATACACAGAAGCTGCATCTCAAGGTTGGCCGGCTAACCTATTTGATCAAGGATCTAGATAAAGTTCCACGTCCAGTTCGATTCCTATCGCGGGTCGCCAAAAGGATAAAAATCTATAAAGCCGAAGGTTCAAATAATAATTAAATTTCGAAAGAGCCGAAGGATAAGATATTTGATTGTGTTATTGTCTGAAAAGACTGGTATCGAAGGGGGTTCCCCGCGGAGCCACACCTTCCATGTCCGCGCCTGCAGGCCCCCAAGACAGACGAAATAGTAATGAGGCTCCGCATACCTTCTCAGAGGGAACACCGCGATAGCATCGAAATAATGAGACAAATGTTCTCAAAAACGAACACTAAATCAAGATTATACGGAGGTTTCAGAAGGAATCGATAGATAGGTATTACTTATACCTTTCGAAATGAGTAGGTTTCCTAATGTACCTTTAAGAGTAACAAATGAACGTACTCTTCAACACACCTAATGTGAGGTCCTCACTTGAATTATTTAAAGCGAAGTGACGACAGGACATCTGAGGGAACAAATCCCGGTCACTTCCTGTTGGTTAAAATTAGGATTTTCCTGAAATATTGGAAGTGGCAGTCTCTTGAGCAGCCTGATACCAAAGAAAGCTCACATGAGAGATAAGACATCAAGATAGAGATAAGACTTCAAAAGCTTGTTTTCACCTTCGATCGAGTAAAAAGTCGAGTAAATTGATCGAAACCATCGAATCACGTTGGTTCATTCGTGAGACAAGACATCTTCAAAAGCTTGTTTTCACCTTCGATCGAGTGAAAAAGTCGAGTAAATTGATCGAAACCATCGAATCACGTTGGTTCACTCGAGAGACAAGACATCTTCAAAAGCTTGTTTTCACCTTCGATCGAGTGAAAAAGTCGAGTAAATTGATCAAAACCATCGAATCACGTTGGTTCATACGAGAGACAAGACATCTTCAAAAGCTTGTTTTCGCCTTCGATCGAGTAAAAAGTCGAGTAAATTGATCGAAACCATCGAATCACGTTGGTTCATACGAGAGACAAGACATTTTCAAAAGCTTGTTTTCGCCTTCGATCGAGTAAATTGATCGAAACCATCGAAACACATTGGTTCACTCGAGAGACAAAACGTCTTCAAGAGCTTGTTTTCACCTTCGATCGAGTGAAAAAGTCGAGTAAATTGATCGAAACCATCGAAACACGTTGGTTCACTCGAGAGACAAGACATCTTCAAAAGCTTGTTTTCACCTTCGATCGAGTAAAAAGTCGAGTAAATTGATCGAAACCATCGAAACACGTTGGTTCACTCGAGAGACAAGACATCTTCAAAAGCTTGTTTTCACCTTCGATCGAGTGAAAAAGTCGAGAAAATTGATCGAAACCATCGAAACACGTTGGTTCACTCGAGAGACAAGACATCTTCAAAAGCTTGTTTTCACCTTCGATCGAGTGAAAAAGTCGAGTGAATTGATCGAAACCATCGAAACACGTTGGTTCACTCGAGAGACAAGACATCTTCAAAAGCTTGTTTTCAACTTCGATCAAGTGAAAAAGTCGAGTAAATTGATCGAAACCATCGAAACACGTTGGTTCACTCGAGAGACAAGACATCTTCAAAAGCTTGTTTTCACCTTCGATCAAGTGAAAAAGTCGAGTAAATTGATCGAAACCATCGAAACTCGTTGGTTCACTCGAGAGACATGACATCTTCAAAAGCTTGTTTTCACCTTCGATCGAGTGAAAAAGTCGAGTAAATTGATCGAAACCATCGAAACTCGTTGGTTCACTCGAGAGACAAGACATCTTCAAAAGCTTGTTTTCACCTTCGATCGAGTGAAAACGTCGAGTAAATTGATCGAAACCATCAAAACACGTTGGTTCATACGAGAGACAAGACATCTTCAAAAGCTTGTTTTCACCTTCGATCGAGTGAAAAAGTCGAGTAAATTGATCAAAACCATCGAATCTCGTTGGTTCATTCGAGAGACAAGACATCTTCAAAAGCTTGTTTTCACCTTCGATCGAGTGAAAAAGTCGAGTAAATTGATCGAAACCATCGAAACACGTTGGTTCACTCGAGAGACAAGACATCTTCAAAAGCTTGTTTTCGCCTTCGATCGAGTAAAAAAGTCGAGTAAATTGATCGAAACCATCGAAACACGTTGGTTCACTCGAGAGACAAGACATCTTCAAAAGCTTGTTTTCACCTTCGATCGAGTGAAAACGTCGAGTAAATTGATCGAAACCATCAAAACACGTTGGTTCACTCGAGAGACAAGACATCTTCAAAAGCTTGTTTTCACCTTCGATCGAGTAAAAAAGTCGAGTAAATTGATCGAAACCATCGAAACACGTTGGTTCACTCGAGAGACAAGACATCTTCAAAAGCTTGTTTTCGCCTTCGATCGAGTAAAAAAGTCGAGTAAATTGATCGAAACCATCGAAACACGTTGGTTCACTCGAGAGACAAGACATCTTCAAAAGCTTGTTTTCACCTTCGATCGAGTAAAAAGTCGAGTAAATTGATCGAAACCATCGAAACACGTTGGTTCACTCGAGAGACAAGACATCTTCAAAAGCTTGTTTTCACCTTCGATCGAGTGAAAAAGTCGAGTAAATTGATCGAAACCATCGAAACTCGTTGGTTCACTCGAGAGACAAGACATCTTCAAAAGCTTGTTTTCACCTTCGATCAAGTGAAAAAGTAAATTAAATTGATCGAAACCATCGAAAGTAATTGAAAACAAGCTTCTGAAGATGTCTTGTCTCTTGTGTGAACCAACGTGTTACGATGGTTTCGATCCATTTACTCGACTTTTTCACTCGATCGAAGGTGAAAACCAGCTTTTGAAGATGTCTTGTCTCTCGAATGAACCAACGTGTTTCGATGGTTTCGATCCATTTACTCGACTTTTTCACTCGATTGAAGGTGAAAACAAGCTTTTGAAGATGTCTTATCTCGAGTGAACCAACGTGTTTCGATGGTTTCGATCAATTTACTCAATTTTTTCACTCGATCGAAGGTGAAAACCAGCTTTTGATGATGTCTTGTCTCTCGAATGAACCAGCGAGTTTAGATGGTTTCGATCAATTTACTCGACTTTTTCACTCGATCGAAGGTGAAAACCAGCTTTTGAAGATGTCTTGTCTCTCGAATGAACCAACGAGTTTCGATGGTTTCGATCAATTTACTCGACTTTTTCACTTGATCGAAGGTGAAAACCAGCTTTTGATGATGTCTTGTCTCCCGAATGAACCAACGTGTTCCGATGTTTTCGATCAATTTACTCGACTCTTTCACTCGATCGAAGGTGAAAACAAGCTTTTGATGATGTCTTGTCTCTCGAATGAACCAACGAGTATCGATGGTTTCGATCAATTTACTCGACTTTTTCACTCGTTCGAAGGTGAAAACAAGCTTTTGAAGATGTCTCTTCTCTGATCTGAACCAGCAAATTTCGATGTTTTCAGCTTTCTTTCTCAACTTTTTCACTCAATTGAATAATGTTTTGTTACTAGACTGTTATATTTTATTATCCTCAGCTTGAATATTGAATGGGGTATTGGTGACCTTGACATTATTATCCCTCCGTATGAGCCTAAGTGATTTTCTCATCCGAAATCACTTGAGAGATGATTCGTCTGATTACAATACAAGTTTAGTTACGACCAGAATACTCACTCACCCCAGTTTAAAGTATTAAATATTGAGACTGCGATAAGCGAACTTGGAGGAGCACTCGGGAATCAGCAGTACTCGCCGGAACTAGCTGAGTTCTCAGGAATTAGCGAGACAATCTTACCTGAAACAAAAGAAAAACGCGTCAGTAAATCAAAGTTGCGATTGTGTAACAACCGTATAAACCAATACAGTGGAATAGAATAAACAAAATAATAATTTATCCAAGTCGACATTTACATAGCAGGTACGAAAATGACCTTGTAACAGTGTTACTTCGCCTCCAGCTCTACGATTCCGCGACCTCTTCGAATTCAGGGCAGTAAGACGTTTTCGAGGGTAAAGGTGAGCTTATTAAAATTTCATCGCACAAGCGTAGCTAAGTCCTACTTCCAAGGCGCTACCTCAGAGTTGCCGGCCCTCCGGCATGTTGCTCAAGCGGTACCCGCGGCTTTGGTTTCGATATTATAAAATAACGGCGGGGGCGCACCTCCGTCTGCAGGGGAATATTGCATCTTTACTGGCGATTCAGAGACTAAATATAGAATTAGACGAATCCGAGAGATCTGAGGTGGTTTGAAATTGATTTATTGGTTAGTCGCGTGTGTGGCCGTGAAGCGTATAGCCGAGAAAAATACGAGGGAGTTGGACCTAACGTGATTCAGATCGAAATAGAATACGGAGGCGATCATTTTGACATGGATATGCCTATACGTACGAGATCATTCCATACGTCGCAGTCTGATTTACTCGACTTCCAGCATAATAAGGCTCCAGCATGCTGACAGGCTGTTCCTGCATCATGATAGGCTCGAGGATACTGATATGCAGTTCAAGTCACTACTAATATTATAGTCATGTGATTGGTTGTTAACAATACCTACGTTTTGGTTCGTTTTTATAAAAAAGCGTTGAGTTGATTTTCGAAAAAGTCTAGTTTTCGAGACTCTATTTTGTAAAGCTATTTGGCATAATAAATCTGTTTGTGAAATCAGTGTATTACACTGGTGTCAGAAGTGAACAGACAGCGAGATGCAAGGTACGGAATATAACGAAGGGATGTCTTTGAGGAGTGGTCGTGTTGTGGCTTGTGATGTTCGGGGGCAGGAGGCCCAAAATGTACCCATTGATCAGCCAGTGATGAGTGATGTTGATCGAGGTATGCAGCTTCAATTGGATGAATTCCGCCAGACTATCATGGAAGAGGTGACAAGTATGCTGCGCAAGTTTTTTCATGATATAAGGGGTGAGTTTCGGGGTCATGTCCCAGGAGAAGAGGGAGGTAACCAGAATGAGGACGCACCACAGGACATCCAAGAGAGGCCACAAACTGTTCCAGGCCAGGCAGTCACCAGAGCGTTTTTCAGACCTGAGAAGTTTGATGGTTCTCAACCCTGGGAGGAATACCAATGTCATTTCGAGACTGTTGCACGCTCCAACGGATGGGATAAGGGCATGATGGGTTCTGCATTGCCATCCTCTTTGACAGCCTGGGCACTTCCCATTCTTAAAGAGTTAGCTGGTTCTCAAGATTATGGCAAATTGATAGCTGCCCTCAATTCACAGTTTGGGGAATCCAATCGTGCCCAGCTTTACATGGACCGTCTTCGCGTCCGCAGCCAATTGCAAGGAGAGGACATTTCAGTATTTGCTCGAGAGGTGCGAGTCCTAGCTCGGAAGGCCCTGGATACAGATTTCTGATTGGCTGGAAGTCAGTGCATTCTGTTTGACAGACTTTCCCATATTCTGACTGGCTGAAGGTTCCTGAGTCCAGATTGGCTGGAGTTCCTGCATTTGATTCACCCATAGGTTTCTAATTGGTTAGAGGTTATTAAGTTCCGATTGGCAGCAGGTTCTTGAGTTCAGATTAGCTGGAGTTCCTGTATTTGATTCACCCATAGGTTTCTAATTGGTTAGAGGTTATCAAGTTCTGATTGGCAGCAGGTTCTTGGGTTCAGACTGGCTGGAGTTCCTGCATTTGAATTACCCATAGGTTTCTAATTGGTTAGAGGTTATCAAGTTCTGATTGCCAGCAGGTTCTTGAGCTCAGAATAGCCGGAGTTCCTGCATTTGAATTACCCATAGGTTTCTACTTGGTTAGAGGTTATCAAGTTCTGAATGGCAGCAGGTTCTTGAGTTCAGATTAGCTGGAGTTCCTGCATTCTGATCGACTATAAGTTTCAGAATTCTGATTTACCGGAGTTCCTGAATTCTGATTACCTACTCAGATTAGGTTCATCATCTGACTGCCCGAAATTTCGTGCATCCTGATTGGCTGAACGTTTCTACTATTCGATTGGCAAGAAGTTCCCACATTCTGATTGTTGACAGACTCTTACTTTTGCATTGGCTTTAGTACCGTATTCCGATTCACAAGAAATGATTGGATGAAGATTCCTCCATTTTGATTGGATTTGATGCTGTTGCATGACGAGGTGGATTTATTTTATGAGACAAAGTCGGTAGGTGAATGATAGAAAATTTCATCGTTAATCTCCGATACCGAGTGTCCTTTAAATAAATTAAATGCGGCTTCTTACAAATGAATTTAATCAAGGAATGATCTCATAAAACTGGTTTTCCAGACCTGTCTATAAAGACTCGCTGAAGACTTTTTAAAGGCACCTAAAAAAAGTATACCTACCGCCGTTCAGATGCGAAGGAGGTAATCTTGTACGAGGCTGATATCGCTCATGTCTCCCGTGCTCGCAATTTGAGCACGAAAAAAACCAAAGTGAGACCCCTCCTCGACTTGAAATACGATCAGTCCCGCTTCCCATCTACATAATACGGGATAATCCTCCTTGCGACCTCACTTGAACGGATTCTTGTTATTACGTCAGACGCTCTTTTGCCTTCGGTCGGATCCTTTTGAGCCTTCCTAGTCATCCGAATGTCAAATTGACGTCTGACGAACGAGGAAACTGGCGAGACCTACCAGGTGGGTTGGAAGGTTGAATTTTTCACAGTACAGTAATCACTCGTACACTCGACACAAATGCCACTGTGGAGGAGGAGGCATGGGTGAAAGAAGGTTTATACGATACAGGGTGGATACTGTGGGAGAGTGGGTACTATAAAGAAACGATGCAACTAAGGCAGATACTGTGGCCCTATTCTCTAACTATTCCATTTGGGAAACTCCCAACTTTTCTAAATCCCGAATACCCAACTTCTCTCATCCGACTGTTGAATTGATGTCTGACAATTGCTTTTGCTCTACATGGTTTCATCACTTACAAGATGGAGGACTTACAGGGTGGTGTTGATGCACCAGGTAGGGGATACATGGGTGAATAATATACCCTTTGGGAGTTTGAGCCAAGTACTAAACGTCCAATTTTGTGTTTGGGTTCGACCCAACTTTTGAAACTGAGATGGACTGCCCAACTTTTCTCCACAAGATCTACTTTTTAGCATGGAACATGCTTTAGCCATCACCTAACTGGGCAAAAACGTGACGAAACCGTGGAACAAAAATAGCTCGGGATTTTTTTTTTTTTTTTTTTTTTTTTGGCATCGGCCTTTATGAAAACATCAGCCAACAGCGGTAAAAAGAAGTTCAATAATAATTATTTCATATTGTTTATACATCATTAGAAATTATTTTTAATGATGTATAAACAATATGAAATGAAACAGTCTATGGTTTAAAATGGATTTTGTAATGATTTTCACTTACAATCGACCCGTTTCTAGGGAGATGTATCGCCGTTAGCTTTCATCCCACGAAAATCGTTCACCACTCGTTGAAAAGCCCTCAATTTAGACGTAAATTATATACTACCAAAACAGCTGTAAATATGGACGAAGCTGAGATATACCTCTGATTTAAAAGAACTGCAAACAACATTCGCGGTAAAACCAAAAACAATTTATTGGATTATTTTGATGTTTGTTGGCTTGGTTTTTAGGACGTCCCACAGTAAGACTTGGGCGTCCTTATGCGATCGATCTGGGGTAAAGTTGGACAACACTCAACAGAAAAAAAAAATAACCACACAGTAATCCGTTTTAGACCATTCTGAATCCAAATCCGCGAAAAAAACCATAGGTGTATGTCTGTGTGTGTGTGTGTGTGTGTATGTGTGTGTGTGTGTGTGTGTGTGTGTAACAAAATCTTGTGTACTCTGCACAGGCCTTAGTTCTCAACCGATTTTCCTGGTTCTTTTTTTGTTCGTCGCGGAAAACTATCTAGTTGTGCACTACGTCGCCGGAATTTCGAATTTTGCCTTTTAAGGGGAGGAAAGGGGGGGTTAATGCTCGAAAAACATGCGTTTTTGGGCATAATCTTGTGTACTCTGCCCAGGCCTTAGTTCTCAAACGATTTTCGTGGTTCTTTTTTCATTTGACGCGGAATACTATCTAGTTGTGCACTACGGCGCCGGAATTTTGGATTTTGCTTTTTAAGAGGGGGAAAGGGGGGGTTAATGCTTAAAAAACGTGCGTTTGCGGGCATAATCTTGTAAACTCTGCCCAGGCCTCAATTTCCAACCGATTTGCGTGTTTCTTTTTTTGTTTGACTCAAATAACTTCCGAGTTGTACATGATTTTACCAGAGTACCAAAATTCGCAAGGGGAGGGGGTGAGTGGGGGGATACTATTCACAAAATATCCGATTTTTCAATATTTCGGTTCCTTTACTGCTTACTAATTGTACCCAAGCTTTGAAATTGAGGAAAAATTCTCATTATACCTCAGGATTTTCATGAATTATTCTCTGTACCACCATGGAACTAATATTGGTGCCACCATGGTGCCAGGACATGGTGCCATGATGCCATAAACCGCTTATTTCGTGTTTCACCTTGAATACGGATGTGAATTTGACGGACTGCCTACCAAAACTAACCGATGAAAGTTCAATGTTACGACGTATTTCCGCTTTGGTGCCAGACCGGCACCATTGGAGGAGGAGGAGGGGGGGGGGGTGAACTCGAATTCGCATGTTGGGTATCGTAGAGCATGGATTTTAAAATGCTCTTCAGATTCGATGCTCCCATGCCGCTAGAAACGTTAAGGTGGATGTTGGTGGGGGGTCAGTATTTCTTGCCTAAAGTAATAAATAAATTACATCGAGTGAAACAGTTTTATCACTTAACAACTGGTTAAACTGATCTAATGCTTATCCAATGGGACGTCCCCTGGAATGCATGCATTACTAAACAATATGTTTACGATTGTGATCAAAGGATGTTGGAACCTTGGCGAGATTTTGTTATGAACGCGGGCTTTAAGTTGTGATGTGTTCTTCGACGCTTTAGATATTTTCGATTTCTTAATAATAAGAGTACCTTTGTTGTGATTGAGACTGCTTTACGAAGTAGTGAGTCATCGTCTACTTCCACAGAAGAGTGAATAAGGAGCTAAATTAAAACAACAGACAACAAATCCTAGTAAAAGGAAACAGCAAACAAACAAAACATGGCTAAAGCATGTTCCATGTTTCTTGAATTTTAGCCGAAGGCTCTAAGCAGTAACCATCCGGGGGTCAAGGGGGCTCCTCCTGGCGAGGGCCGAAGGATCGAGTTTTTTTTTTTTTTCATAATTTACCTGGTGATGTTTGACAATACCATACCAAAGCCACGAGGCACTGCTGCTCATGTAGAGCCATGGCCTCCTGAATAATCTTTCTCCATTCCTCTCCAAGGTTTCGTAGTAGTTATGTTTAGCGGGTATAGGTTGTAAGTCTTTGTTGATAATGAAGCTTACTGTTATTGTGAGTTAACAAAATATTAACAAATTTTGCTGTGTAAACAGTACTTACAAACTCTACCTAATAGATGCGGTACCTTTTTTTTCCACTCGAGATTTTGTAGAAATGGGAAGGTCTAGGGCTCTAGGCAATACTGCTGAAATTCACAATCTAAGTGATAAGAAAGTACACTGCCGTGCTAAGCCAGAAAGTCGTAACGTGAAAATTTGACCAAATTGAGTTATTAGTACCCAAGGGTTTTGGGGGTCGATTTCTATCTATTTTTGGAGTTTTAGAGTCGTATCTCTACTAGAAATGCCCAAAACAAGCCTCTCGATTTTCGCGTTAAGGCGTGTTAACTTGATTCAGCTAAGAAACTAGTCGTATCAGAGCGATTCAGAAGAAGGAAACTCGTACACTGATACTAGAATCGGCCTTAGTATTTCGACGATACGACTTCTTGCATTCTGAATCGGCTTGATACGACTTTTTGCCTCTGAAAACTCGGAATTTAGTAGTGACTTTACGTTTATACTTCAAGTGAATAAACGTTTATTTTTGTTGATTCAGCTGTTTTTATTGCACTCTGAACACAAATATGGAATACGATTTACTTTGAGCCAAGAAGGATGACAAAATAATTAAGTTGAAATGGTTTCTTGATTTAAAGATAGTTATTAAGTTTCTGGAATGAAATGTCAGGAAATGTGCTTAGCATTCCAAAGTCTCATGGTTGCGTATTCAGAACAGGATAGTCGTAACTCCGGGTTTGCGAGAGCGTAAACTCGTATCATCGTTTTTTGACATTTACCTACTCAAAAATGTTTAATTTTGACTCCATAAATCGATTCGGCTACTAATTTCCTTCAAGAAAACCCTTCATTTGTGGTAAAAGGAGGAAAAATAATCCCGAGAAAGAGTTATTTCGCCAAGAAACCTATTAGGTCGATTTCCCGAAAGTTGGGTGAAGTCAAGATACGACTTTCTGGCTTAGCAGGGCAGTACAGGTAAGGCAAAAGTATTGAGCATAGAAGCTGCAAGGAGGAATCTGCTTTGGTTCACTCAAGGCTCTCTTCTGAATCACGTTGAACAAGGATGGAGAAGAAGAAGAAAAATCTTCCCGAGTGACGATGTTACGGGAGTAAGCACTCATACTTCGTCCTTGATCTTTACCTCGAAACACGTCCAGTGTCAACTCTGCCAAAAACTCGTTGGGATTCCTCGATAGTAGTCTTTTTTTCCACTCCCGAAGATCCGGTCAACCGTTTTCGACCCGCGTTTGTCACTCCCATTGTCTCCGACGTCGCTGAGAGTGGCGTAGGCGTTTCCCCAAGGCCCAAGTTCGTTCAGGGTCGAGGGTGCGCCGCTCCGGCCCTATTATTTATATGCAAGCGAGATTGCACCGAAGTAACGTTCTATCCCAAACGGATCTGTAGTCTCTCTTTTATCAATAATACATCCATCTATGTATCTATAGTCTGTGACATTGCTACAAACAGCTCTTGAAAGCATTCCGTCTTACACAGTGATGAAATCCGTGGGCGTCGTGCATTCGAACTTGGTTAATTCAGACATTAGGCTCCATCTCCCCTGAGCAATGAGCCAATGAATATCACGGCTTCACTGTACATGTTAATATTCTTATCTTCTGCTATCATGTTAGATCGTTTGTGGAGAGCCATTTTGGATGGAAAAAATTGTAAATAACATTATGTTTTTGATTCAACGGCAGTAAGAAAAGTGGATTGCAAATCAATGAATTTTAACTTGTTTTTACGTACAGAGAATTACTATGTAAGATAATGTCAAAAGGTAAGGTCAAAACTTGTGTGGAGGCAAGCTCGTCTCGAATTCCAGTTAGTAGAATACCTAGAACTCCTCTGACTTTTGGATAGTGGATGAGGGCTGAAATGCCTATCTGGCAACAGGGCAAGCTCCTGATGCCAAGAGGCTTCCCAGTATCTACTACCGTGGACTGGGGTGATACTGATCAACAAGCCTTTTTTTATTTGCATGCGATTGCAGCGCTCCACACAGTCCTAAATGGAAAGTTAGGTGGTGTTATGTGTTCGTAGCAATGTTTTCTCTGGAGGGATAACGTTCCCGCCCGATAGTCTAGGTTACCATGGTAGCTGATAAGGAAATAAACAAATCTCAAAATCGGGCCCAGCTGACATTGTGATATTAACTTCTGTTGTGCCGGTGTCGGGTGTTTTGTGATGAAGTTCTAGCGAAAAGATTTTGTTTCTACTAGAGGTAAGCATGAAATATGCAATTAGTTTGTTTTTTTTTCCGTGTTACTACAGTTGGTTATCTGTTAAAAACAAAAACAAATCATTTTCAGGGGGTGATAGTGATCACGGCCGAAATGCCCCGAAACTATCAAAAAGTGATTGGTCCATCATTATTTTTGGTAACAAGTGCTTTAAAATAAGTTGTTTCTTGTCAGTTACCAATCATGTGCCACGAATGGTCTCATTATAATAATAAATACTGAAGAGGATATTACGAGTCTTGAATTTTGGCTTTATTCTGATTTTTATAATTAAGAGTTGGTTTTCATTAGTTTTTCAATATAAATTGTTCTGAAATGAGTTGTTAGTGGGTTTTTTTTACCTCAGGGTACTAAAAAACAATTTTTAATTGTTTAAGTTCGATTTTTAATTGTTTTTAATATGTTTAAGTTCGATTTTAAATTAGTGATCACTATCACCCCCAATGTGGGGGGTGATACTGATCAATTTAATTATTGCTTCCGAGTCTACCAAGGTAGCGGAAGCTTTGTTTTCACTTTTCAAGGACGAAAAAAAAAAGTTCTCCAAAATCAAAATTTCCACTCGCGTTTTGCGTTTTAGACCTTTCTGAACAATTTTGGTTCCGTGTCTGTCTGTCTGTCTGTCTGTCTGTCTGTGTGTCTGTCTGTCTGTGTGTCTGTCATGAATTCCTTGTAACGCGCATAACTATACGAAGTTATTGTCCGATTTCTATGAAATTTTCAGGGATTGTGCGGGTTGGTGTGTAGACGGTCCCCTATGAAAATCATCATCCCCGGACTGATAGAAGCGACTGCGCATGCGCAAACGTGAATTCCTTGTAACGGCCATAACTTCCACATTTTCCACCCGATTTCGATGAAATTTTCAGGGATTATGTGGATTAGGTTGCAGATAGTCCCCTATGAAAATCATCATCCCCGGACTGATAGAAGCGACTGCGCATGCGCAAACGTGAATTCCTTGTAGCAGCCGTAACTTCAACTGCCCCCCAGGGGTCGCGGGTTCGAATCCCAGCCGAGGCTAAGTATTTTTTTGATCCAATCACATACATCTACTCACTTAATTTTTCATCCGAATTTGATGAAATTTTCTAGGATTGTCCAGATTAGCGTGTAGATGGTCCCCTATGAGGGTAGTGGAAGGTACTTAGAGATTGGTGTTTTGAGATTAACAACTATGCATCTCATCATCTATATAATCGGGTTATGGATACGAGGAAGCTATGTGCCACACCCACTTGGCAGACGTTTTTTTTAAATGAGCTTAATTCAACAAAATTTCAAAGTTTGATATAGGATACTGTTCGTAAGATGTGGGAGAATATAAACTTTTTTTTTTCAGATTTTTTTGAATTATTATACTGGTAGTTTTCAAGGAAAAACTGTAGAAATTGATTACTATCACCCCAGTCTACGGTACCTGCTTTTAGGTTGTGATGCCAGATTTAGGGATTATTTAAAGTCCCTATCAGGAATGAAGAATGGTTCAACGACTTGTTGTGTTGCAAAAATACTTTATTCTCAATATGCTGGTGTCTATTAGGGCTTACAATTGAACCCAACCCTTAGAATTCAAGAATATAATCAGTATTCGTTCAGATTTTCAATTTCTTCTTTGTACCACGTTGGTGCAGAAATATGGTTTGATGACGTCGGTTTTTGTGTCTTTCTCCTTGACCACAGATGTGGTTTTCCTCGTGGTATCATGGATCATGAATTTTATATGCTGCCCGTCCAGTTTTGAGTCTCTTATGATGCTAGAAATGTTACATCACGTAAATAAACGTGCTCTACAAAATAATAAATATGAAACTAATGTTCGAAGTAGAAAGCTAATTAATAATTTATATTTCATCACTCACTGTTAAGATTGATTGTTTCTTCAACAAATGTGATATCCTCAGAAAGAGTATCAAGTACCTACCCTTGAATAATTTTGGGTTCGAGTTTACTGAATTTCGAGTTTACCCTGAGGTGGGTGAGAGAAACACTCACAGGTTTCAAATATTATTCGAAACTCATAATGACGAGGAATCAAGGGATTCCTTAAATGTACAGGGTCCGGCAGGGAGGTATGGATGATTTTAAATAATAGCTACACACTAATTTTCAAATGAAACTAAAATTTTATTATTTCAGTGTGTTCCTTGGATGATGCCATTATGAAAATTAAAGAGGAAAAAAATAAAACACTGATTATGTACGAAAAATAACATCTGATAAGTGGAGTCCGTTTTTGTCCACACACTCCTGTAGACGTTGTGAGAAGTTGTCCATACTCTTCTGTAGCATTGGACGTGGTATTGCTCGAATTTCTTGAGTTATTGCTTCATTCAGGGCTTCAAGTGTACGTGGTTTGTGTATGTATACACGTGATTTGAGGTAGCCCTATAAAAAATAGTCACAAGGTGTCAGGTCTGGTGACCGAGGAGGCCACTCCACATCTCCACGCAACGAAATGAGGTCATCAATGTTTTATTTTTTTCCTCTTTATTTTTCATAATGGCATCATCCAAGGTACACACTGAAATAATAAAATTTTAGTTTCATATGAAAATGAGTGTGTAGCTATTATTTCAAATCATCCATACCTCCCTGCCGGACCCTGTATGATACAACGTACTGTGTGCAGCAAGACGTAGTAGGGCTTTCATTTGGAGGAGTGGAAATGATAATTAATTGAATGAACGATATGGTGGGAACGTGGCATTCGTGCAATGGTCATGGACCTTCGGACCCTACGGATTTTCCAAAGGAAGAGATTAAGGTGTGAGATAAGTTATAATATGAATCTTACTTTGTTGATTGGCTGTAAATACATCAAGATTACCAGATAGAATTGAACCGACACCACTGTTCAGCAAACATAGACAAGGCTGACATATTTAACGTATTGATTCAACGATGAGAAGGTACCAACTTAAGTTGATAAGGCTTGAAGAATACCTATCCTTTGGCTTCCCATTGGAGAGGATTAATTATTAAAATTTCCCATAGAGGCGCCTCATGACATGCACTCGTTAAAAAAACAATGTTTTCTCGATGCTCATACAACTTACGCCACGTGTTCTTGAATTTTCGAAATTTCTCTAGGTTTTGGAGAAATATGGTGTCTCCTATGGTATCGCATTGCGCATTACTGGATTGGGAAATCGACGTTTCGAGTTGGTAAACCTGCGTTGTTCATAGAATGACGACAATTTGCGCAAGACCTCCCAACGGGATAAATCGCATCAGACGTCAAAGGACTTCAAGGATGTTGACTCAAGCTCATCTCTGATGCTCCGAACCCAAGAAAAGGTGCCGATAGTCGAGAATTATAGTCAACAAGCGAGATAGGAGGAGGTACACGTCAACTGAAAAGAGACAAGGAATGGAGTTTGAAGTGATCGCTTTTGATGTGCCTTCCTTCCGTGTCTGCAAGAGGTGAAGAGGGGACTCTTGTTTGCCTTTAGCTGCCTTTCATGAATATAACATCTCATCGTCTGATACTTCAGGCCTTGATCGCTTCCTCGACTCTTAGCTCTGGGAGTAGCGTCGTCAAGGGCAGAGGTGACACCTGTCATTCGTCATTCTGACGCGAAAATCTGGACCGCTTCCCAATGATATACTCTGAGGGTTAATAAAGCTTTTTCCAGTTAAATTCATAATGTTTACAATCAATTTTACAATTTTTCAACCAATTTTAGTTCAGCTCATCGATTATTTTTGCTATTCTTACTTCACAATGCAACGCTTAATTCCACCACTGTGTTAGGGCAGAAGGAATTCCTCAATATGTGCCAAGAAGAAAGAAACAAGAACGTTTTCGCAAATGCTCAACGGAAATTGAATTCGACGCAAGACACTTTATCGACGCGCAAATCTATGTGAACCAACAGTTGGTAACTCCAAGGCTAAGATTTTTTCTTTTGCGTCCAATGCAATACGTGTCAGGTGGGATGAACAACATTCAATTTCCTATGCAGCTCTCGCGCAGTTTTTTTCCCTCTTTTTTCGAATCATTCTTTATCTTTTTCTAACGAATACGAAGCCCTTCATTGTGAATCCAAGGGCGGTTCAAGAGGAAAATAAAGCTCGAGGACGGAGGTAAATTGAGTACGACGAGTCTTACATTGTCTCGGAGCTAATCCGCCTCTGGGAGATTCATAAAAGTCGACAGTCTCGACAGTTCCGCTGTCCTATTTAGAGAAGCAATAGTCGTTGATGTCGAATCGAAGGGGCGATTTTACCATTTTTTATCCTTTGGAAATTCGGTTTGGTGATCATTGGTGGATACTTGAATTATTATTGGGACGTCTGCAGTAGAATGTGCTCCAAGCTCGCTACCTTCGAACCTCAATTCCACGTAAAGCCTTTTTCGGGTTTGTTTACCACTTTTTTCCAATTCTTGGAAGGGACAACTCACATGTCATGCTCCCCATTTTAGTTTTCAAAGTTGTTATTCATTCCATCTGGCAACGTTGCAACAAGTAACACGTGCTCTTGGGAGGATGATATTCATGTTTGGCAACGCTGTTCCGGGACAGCAACCCAGAGTATGACACAACAGTGAAAAAATAATGGATGGATACTGTTTCCCTCAAAATATGAAGAAAACCCAATAAAAAAATTTTAATTCCTTATTTATTGATCCCAAAATCCAACAAAAAGTCCATTCGTCCAGCAAGAGTTAAAGAGCGAATTTTTAAAGAAATTTTAAAGCTATGATTTTTGGGGAAAATTTGAGAGTCGTTTCAGATTGTTCAAAACCGGATTTCAGTTTTTAAAAATTCAAAAAATTCAGTGAAAAAAATTTTGAGTCTATTGAAAGTCAAAAATTGCTAAAAATATGTGAGGTCTTACGTATTGTGAAGGTAAAACTTGTGGATTTGAAGGGACAGGGCAGTCTCTTGGACTGTTCTTCGTTCTACGTTACTTTCATCCGATTTCAGTGATTTCTATATCCATTTCACTGGTTTGGCAAATTCTAAAATATGTATTTATTCAGCTTTGAAGTTGATAAATTTCAAGTTACCCTCACAATTATGTTGCTGGCCGTTAATAGTAAGATGAATGTAATAAGAGTTCTGAAATCTCTCGAGATTATTAGAGAGTTAAGATTTCAGCCAAAACCCTGTTAATAATTGATACCTCTATTAATCGAGAAATGTTGGATGTGTCATCTGACACATGGCAACCGCCATGTGACACAGGCAACCATGGCAACCGTCATCTGACACAGGCAACCGCCTGTACAAATACAGTTCAAGTCCTGTATTGTTAGACATACACATCAGAGAAGTTGAAAATTGAATGTTTGAGAAGGAGACAAATTTGTCAACTGAACTTGTCGCATTTGGTCTAAACTGCAGTCTTGGTTTACAAGAATTTTGGGCGGTTTTAAATTTTCAAAGGAGGCAAATTCAAATATTAGGATCAACACACAGGAAGTGCAATTCAAACGGAAGTTCCATCGGCATCTCAGAGTGCCCTTTTGAAAGCATCTTCCGAGACATGAAGTTAATCAAGAAGGTCGATGAACCCTCACCGTCGATTGTTTCATCTTCGGAGTTCAATTATTTTACCAGCGCCCCCGCTGTAACCCTATTGAGAACCCCCTGAAGACGGACCTTTTGTAAGTTCTACCTCCACCACAAGGGACTTGTCTTCCTAGAAGCCTGTAGTCGCATAGCTCTTTCCACGGACAATGGGGACTTGATTGAGCTTTGGGCGAAGAGCTTGGGAGACGCCCTCAGAGGCCTAACGGACGTGGAAGTCAAGCCCATTCTGCCTAGGTCAGTACCTCTATCTTCTGATGATGGTTTCATAGCGGGTTCCGCGCATTCCCGAAGATAATGTAAGGAGGATTTGCGAAATGAATCATGAATGTTGGTACCAAAAGACCACAACACATGCTTCGAACCTTACGGTGCTCCCAATCACTATTAACATATCAAATTTCAATAGATACAAAGATGCAGCTGTTTAATGCAGACAACTGAGGAAGGATTGTCAAAATTAATACCGTGTTGTTTGCACACCACACCTTCCAATATTCAACGGTGCCTCCGATCTACATGAAAATATGACGTACAGGATTCAAGGAATAGAATTGAACAGGAACTATGTTGTCAATAGAAGACTTCAAAACATCCTCAATGCATAAAGAAACTCATAATCACTATTATTCGATGAAAAATTTGAAAGAACAATATTTCAAGCATCCACGTCAGAGTAGAAGACACTGTCAAGATGATTTTCGAAATGAATCCCAAGTTGATACTGCAAGACTGAAAACAGAACTGGCGCTAATAATCATTACCGTTCGGTAAAATATCATACAAAAGATGAAGCATCCATTTCAGCAAGTAGAGGTTGAAGAATGTTGAAGAATCTTCCAGTGAACAATAAGCCGCGGCCACACATGCAGTGCTCGGCGAACACCGAGCAGAAGTTCGCCAAACCCCGAATGTGTGGCCGGGCATTTTCGGTATTCGCCAAACACCGAACATTCGTCAAACGGGTGCTCGCCTCGGAGGCGGTTTCTTCAATGCGGACGAATTCTGTGATTCACATTCACTGTTCCTACCTAGTGACGCTTCGATATTTCCGTTTATTCGATAAATGGTATCGAATTAATGTCGGATGCTAAATACTGATATTGACAGAATATCGAACAAAAGTATTCGATAACTACCAAAAATATCGTTTGATATTTCAGTACTTTGATAACTTCATCATTAATTGTTTATTTGTTTTTGATCCTACTTTCATTTGTGTCTAAATGCTCCACGTTTACATTGTTTATAAAAAATATATAAACAATTACACTATCCATCACTATCCTGATCACTATGACGCTTAAAACTGAACTGTCCAAAATGTTCGGCAAATATTTGTGAGTGGACGGTAAATGTTTGGGGTTTGGGAAATACCGAATGGGTGGCCAGGGTGCTTTTTCATCGCAAATGTTCGGTGTTCGCTGAACACTGCATGTGTGGCCGCGGCTTAACATCCTGTGGCTGGTTTGGTGCAGCTGAGTAGCGATGCGAACCGATTATGGTAACCGATCCAATGGTAACTGATGTACCTACTTTTAGGGATTTATAGTGGAAAAATGGAGTTTTTAAGAAAAACGCTATATTAGGAATGAATTTATTGGAAATTATGGTGTGATACCTCGATGAAACTTTACATTAAAAATAATAATTATTGTTACATCAACTTTGTATGTATCAGAGTATTTCTTCAAAGGTGGAACATGGCAAGTATGAGGTGGATTCGATGATTTGGGAGCTACTGAAAACGAGTGCCAGCCAATGAGAGCTTCACACACAGGTGAGGTAGGTTCACTCTGAATCTCACACACTATAATTCGTGTAACAGCCATTCGGCCCCATCATGATATGTTGATCTGGAAATTTGTGGTAGAGGATTTCAACCGCCCTAAAACTGAGTTTGAACTCGGAAATGAAAAATTCCATCCCACCTGATCACGTACTCGTGCCGTGGTGCTTAGAAAATAAGTTTTACAAGGCAAAAGGGCTTATCAGCTTCGCTAGTCATTCGCGTGCGATAAAGAGCAGCTGTTGAACTGTCGATCACGTTTGAAAATGCAGGGAGCAAAGTTTCCAGCGGGCTGTCACCGACCTGTGCAGCACACACTGTCCTCAGGACGACTTTGAATGCAGCAGAAGTAACGTTATCGACGGTTCTTTCTACGGCGCTTCCGCTTCATGGAGAACGCCTCAACTATCGATAATGCAAGAATACGAGTCTGCCCACTCAACATGCGCCGGACGTCTCATAATTTCTCCCGAAGCGAAATGAACTGCTTCGTAAACAATGGAGAGAGACTGTGGGCGTCGAATCCGAGGAACTCGAGTGTGACAGGAATCGGTGCAAGTCCTGAAGATGGCGATGCAAATTCACAATTATCATTTCCTACTTAAACCTCAACTGAAGACCTTTTGGAAACGGTCATCCACAGAGATCGAAATCAATATGCAATCTTAACCCGCACAAACCTTCCAAAATTGTTTGAGTATAGTACCGTTTTGTAGCTCTGCGATTTCCACAAACAGGAACCATATCAAATCGCAGCATGCGAGAGGAAATTTTAATTCCGGAGGACAATTTTTGGTTTATTATTTTCAATAATGAACCTTTGGAATCGACCAAGAAAAAAAAATGTTAACACCCCCTCAAAATTTGATGGTTTACGTTTCAAGGTACGCAGAATCCAAAAATCGAATACAAATTTGGCCATCCGTCTGCCGTCCGCCGTACGCGGCACTTTTGCCACTTAGCATTGATTGATTTTGCTGAAATTTGGTATGTAGGCTCCATTTAGGGTCTAGTTGTGCCCCGAAGATTTTGGTTGATGTAAGTCAATTCTAAGGGTTCCAAAATCAATTTTGAAATTTTGAAAACGCCCTAACTCAAAAAAATTTGATATAAAGGTATTGTTTTTCCTTCAATTTAAGATTCTATAGAATTTTTAGAATTTTTTGAGACCACCCGGAGCTCCGTAGGACAAAGCGTTCGCTCACTACGACAATTTAAAGTTTGGACGTACCATAAATCAGAAACACGAGTGTGAATCGCAAAAGAGGCCTAATCCCCGTTCAAATGTTAGCTGACCGAAATGCGATCGATGTTTTTCTTCATGTTGGATGGCTGGTGGCTTTGCAGACGAGTGGTCTATATAGAAAAATAATAAACCATTGTGTAATAATTTGCAGCGTTTTGTATGATTAGGATGTACTATCCATTTTTAACTTTTTGGATTACCTTCCAGCTCCCACGTTTGGTATCTTAAACTCTTCAACTGAAGCCCACCAGTAGTACACTGATCACCATAAGATAAAGAGCTATTTCCAAAAAATTCACTGCAATACAACTGTATTGCAGTGAATTTTTTCGAAATAGCTCACGGAAGGCGATCACGTTCTTGTTCCAGAAACAAAGAAATCCATCAAATAGGACACTGGAGATGGCAAGAGATCATGTCCATACTTTAAAGCACAAAGGCCAAAAACGGAGTTTTTTGTTTATACCAGTGCACAAATCCTAAAATAATGGCTGACAACACTAAACTCTTTAATTTCTTCAACAAATTTTCAAGCTATAATCGTCAAGAAGGCTATTAATAGTTTTGTTAAATTTGAGTTTTTCTGAAATTTAAAAAAATAAATAAAAATATGGAATATGGATGGACATAGCGCCTTTGTGCTTTAAGGTATCGAAATCAATCAATCAATCAACAACGTAGTCACAGGGAAACAAATATTAATTGGAAAATTAATAATGAGGTTAGTAATTTTGAGATTTTCCAAGGAATTGTGCATATTTTATCCTAAATACTCCCAAATATATTCTGTCTAGAGTCGACTACCGAACAACAAATCTGCAAAACGATATCGAATTTGATAAGTTGATAGATAATGAGATAGCCACAACTGGTACTTGGAGGAATCAACCGAAAATGGTACTTTCATGAGCTTTTCCCAAATATCAAGTGAGAACTGGGAGAACTAGGTGCCTGAGCACGAAAACTCTGTAGCAACATCACACGAGCTTTGCATTTCATTGTTCTGCATCCACGAATGAATCCAATTGACAGCAGTGCTTTGAATAAAGACACAGGAAAACCTCTGAATGCTCAACTTATCACTGATGCAGTTCGCAGCTTCCAATCACAAGTCGAAAGTTTATCAAGAATACACAGACTGTTCCAAGATTTACAGATTAGGGGCACCTCCACTCCACAACTCCAAAGTGGACAAAATCTGGGGTTTCCCCGAAATTTTAAGGTTTTTACATTCAAGACGATTTGCCGAATTTTCGGGAACCGGCGATTCCTCCCTGCCAAACTGATTGCCTTTCCTCCCGGTTACTCAATTCCTCCCCCTGTGCAATCCTTCCCTTATTCAATTCCTCCCCACCCAGGTATAGGTCAGTCTCAAAGAAAACCACTATGTACTAACGGCTAATTCGTTTATTCTATGTACAATAGGCTGTCCCTTATTGTACGACTTTTGTTATTTGAAGTTTTTACCCCCTCATTTTGTTCCATTGGGTACCGAAGTACTCCACAAAAAAATTGGTCACCCTCGGACAACGCAAACACATGCCGCATCTCCACCTAAGTTGATAATATTAAAACCACAAAAAGGCCAGCTTATAACGAAAAGGCCAACATTTTTCCTGCGTCTCGTTTTCTCCGACTGAAGGTTGAGAACGTCTTTTGAAGCTTTTTTTTTCACCAGGAAATCTCAGTTCCAGTTGATAAAAAACATTTCTTTGGCCCGCTCTCCTCATCCAATTGAGTTCAAATTTTCACCAGAGCTTCAGCAGACCTTCGCAAACAACGTGTAAAAAGTTGGATTCAATAGGAGAAAACGAGAAACAGGAAAAATGTTGGCGTTTTCGTAATAAGCTGATTTTTTTTTTTGGTTTTAATATCAACTTAGGTGGAGATGCGGCATGCGTTGTCTGAAGGTGACCAATTTTTGTGTGGGGTACTTTGGTACCCAATTGAACAAATTGAGGGGCTAAGACTTCCAGTTTTCGAAGATTTATTAAAAAAGGCCATATACGGGACCTCCTAATGTACAATGCATAAAATGTACTAAAATGCTCAATTTTTAAGGATGTGTTCAAAAGTCCTCCCAAATTGCCCACTGACCCTTTTAGGGAATTGGTAAGGGTCGTCGCCGGGAGCTTGACGAGCAATGAGTTGCCGGATCCAATTTTTGTGTTTTTTTTTTTTTTTTTTTTTGTTCCATCCTTGGCAGTGTACTTTAAGGTTTCAAACGTCTTAATGTAGATTTCAGTTTGAAAAGCAATCGCGCATCGAGAGTAATTGACGAACCTCGACTCAATGAACTGTTTCCCATCGGGAGGAATCGCCATCTCCCTCAGACCGTTATGTCCAACTTTCAGTTTTACGGGGAGGAATCGCCTGTTGCCCCCGAATTTTAGACGCAGCTGGGATAAAACTCTGCAGAAGCGGCATTACATACAAACAGGAGCTTTGCATACGATTGAAGTACTTCCAGGACTATTTCCATCTTACAGCAAGTTTTTGATTAATACTAGTGCCTTTGGTTTGAAGAGTTACTACTTGACTTCCATAATAATTAGGAAGGAATTTTCCAAGTTTTCAGGATTGGAGGCACCTTTGCTCTACGATTCACAAGAGGTCAGTCCTGAGATTTCTACAGAATGTGAAGCTATTCCTGCAATTGATCGAATTTTCTGACTATTTTAAGTTTTCCCTAAATTTTCTAGTAGTAGGGCAACTCTCAGTGAGGAAGCAAAGTGTCATCGAACCTACAAAACAGGCTTGAAGAACGGCACCGAAAAGACAGTGGGCACACGATCAAACGCGAACGATCTTTCAGATTTCCTCGGCGTCATTCATCATATCTAGAAAAACGAGCTGGCCTCTACAACGCAATTTGCATATACAAATCAATCCCACGTCTCGCGATATTCACGAATCCAGGACCCGCTACACATCATCCGAAATATTCAGTTCTCGCCAACGTGATGGTAATCATTGCGGTAAAAATCAACGCTGCGAAAGCCACCTAATGATTTAAAAAATAACAAAACCGAAAAAAACATCAAGATTTGCATTTAATGTTCAGTTAGTTTCTGATAATTTCGTACATCTTAATCGGCCGGAAACCAAATGATGTGGGGAAAGAGGTATTTAAATTTAGCCGTACGATTTTTTCCTGTAGAAAAACCTACGCTGTTATTTCGCCCGTTCATTATATCAGTGCGGAGCAATAACTTGGGAAGGAAATTTGCTGAATGCGTCCGCCTCTCGGCGTTTTTTTCAGTAACTGTGTGGGCCGTGTGGGATTTTGGAGTCAATGACCCGATGTTGGTACTATCTGGGATGGATGGACTTCGATTGACCACAATAGAGAAAGAATTGCTTATTGCAATGATACTTCAGTCTAAGAATGGACCACTTCACGTCATCCCTTCAGAGGAAAATTTTCAAAAATATAATCGCCATCTTCATAATAATATCAAGTTTTTAAAATTCATATTCATTAATTTTGGTTTTAAAAATGTTTTTTGATAATCAACAATTTTGATACCTATAACAAAAAAAAATTGACTCCTAAATTGACCCCAAGGACTCTGACTTTCAAAGACTTCTCCCATCTCCGACTTAGCTGGTCGACACTTGATAAACTTTATACTTTAGTTCACTTCATCATATTTCCCACTGTAAGTCCTTGTAAGTAATGCATTTCCATTTACTTTTACTGCATTTTAATTTGTATTTACTGCGTTAAAAGTAGAGTAATCAGCATGATAATCATTGAAAAAGCATGGGCGGTCAACAGACAGCTGCGCGAGCAACGTTCTTCTCAACTCCGTTTTTTATTAAAATGGTTTTCCACAATCTCATCGCGAGTGATTTTGTTCGTTTCCGCTACCTTGGTAGACTCGGAACCAAATCGTAAGAAATTCTCCTCTTTAATGAATTTAAACACGTCCTTTCGTTGATGTTCGCAGTTTAACCCGGAGAGAGACATTAAAAATTCATTAATATTTGTTTGGTGGGGGGGATTTTCGTATAGTTCGTGTAATTCGATATAATATTTCATAGATGACGTAAATTTCCTACTCAACGCGCTATGCAAATACGAGGGCTTTGTGGTGCTGTAACATTCTCCAACCTGAACTCTTCAACTAGCCGTAAAATTGTCTAATCAATCATTTTTTAATAGAATAAACACTTCCAAGAGAGAGTGGCGGGAGCCACGCGACGTTTTGTTCGCATTGTGAGGATCTTCCGGGGTCGACTCAAACTCGGTTTTCTTTTGAGGTTCTTAGACGAACCCCGTCCGTCAGTTCAAAGGAGTCACGCGGATGGAGCCTTGAGGTGGTCAGGAACATGCGATCCTGACCCTTTCTAAACGAAGCACAACAAGAGCTTTCTCTTCCTTGCTCGTAGAGAAAAAAAAATTCGGATATTCATAATTTCTCAAAAACAATAGTAGACCAATCTGATACTACATGCCTTATTATTGAATAGTAGTAAAACATTATAAGTGAAGGAAACTATAAGTCTTGTGCCTCAATCTTTTAGGCATTTTTTTAAACGATGGTATCTTGAATATCAACCAGGGGGCGTCCCATTGGATAAGCGTTAGGTCAATTTAAACCAGCTAATAAGCGATAAAACTTTCATTTTTACTTACCTTCCTCCTGCCCATAACTGTTTCACACAATGTAATTTAGTTAGTATGGTTTATTTTGAGTAAAACATTGTGGGCTCCCCTCACCTTCCCCTAATCCACCGTAACATTTCTACCGAGATGCGAGCCTCGAATTAGAACAGCATTTTAAAAGCTGTAATACGTCGTAACGTTGAACTGTCATCTATTAGTTTTGTTCGGTAGTCCGTAGAAATTCACATTCGTATTCAAGGTGAAATACACAAAAACTCACGAAATAAGCTGTTTCTGGTGTCCTGGCGACAAGATGGCACCACTATTAGTTCCATGGTGGTACAGAGAATAATTCATGAACATATTTTCCCTCAAAGGTTGAGTACAATTTAGTAAGCGATAAAGGAACCGACATATTGAAAATTGGATATTTTGTGATTATTGTCCCCCGTCATGCTAATTTGGAACTCCGGTGAAATAATGTGCAACTCGGAAGTTATCAGAGTTGAAATAAACACGAAAATTTTTTTGAAAAAATAAACACGAAAATCAGTTTGAAATTGAGGCGTGTGCAGAGTACATTAGATTATCCCCGAAAACGCACGTTTTTTAAGCATTGACCCCCACTTTCTTTCACCTTATGAGAAACATTCAAAATTCCGGGCCCATAGGGCACAAGTAGATAGATTTCCGCGTAGAACGAAAATAAGAATCACGAAAATCGGTAAGAAACTGGAGGCTGGACACATATTTACAGATTATTTTGTCACACACACGCATTCATCTATGGTTTATTTCGTGGATTTGGATTCAGGATGGTCTAAAACGGTTATTTTTTTCTGTCGAGTGTTGTCTAAATTTACCTCAGATTAATCGCATAAAGACGCTCAAGTCTTAGGCCGGCCGCACACTGCAGCAAACAAAACGTTTGCAAACGATACAAAATGGTTGCGACCAAACTAATCATGACTGTTTGCTCTCAATCTCCGCACATTTGGGCACACACGACGAAACATTCTAGGAAGAGGCGAGTTCCACAAACACTCGGGTCGGATTAGCACTCACTCTTCCTACCTGCCTACTCCTTTCCATTATCCAATTAATTTCAGTGTTTCAGTTTGATGTCGTCTGACGAAGAGATTGATGAAATGATTCCAACTTAGTGGCAAATGTTTTTAAATTTAAACAATAGAAGATATTGGGTTTACCCACTCAATGAACTAACAGTGATTACTTAAACTGATTCTTGAAACTTTATTTCTAAATTGAGGTGTTTCCCACAAAAATTTAAAAATTTCACTCGAATGACTGTGGAAAGTTTTGATTTTTTGTTGGGCTTGATCCACGAAGATATTTCTAAGCAGGACACTTCGTTCCGAAAGGCGATTTAACCAGAAGAGAAATTATTTGTGACATTGAGGTGAGTAATAACTTGAGTAAATAACAAAAAGAATCAAATTATATTCTTTCAACCAATAGTTGAACTTACAAGTTAAATTTAAAAACAAAAAAAAATCTTATGACATTGGTCATTGAAGGTTAAAATTGTTTTAAAAATTAAGTTAAAAATTATTGGCCGTGACTCTACGGCAGCGATCAATTTTTCTGCGTCACAATCCATGTAAACAATAATAAATTAATTACGTTCGGATGAAAACCAAAATCTGTAGTTGCAATACAACACTAGTAAAAGGTACCTAATATTGCTAAATCAATAAATACGCCGAATAGTCAAGCGAAATGGATTAGTTAGCAACAATGGAGGGAAAAACAATGAAATCCTACTTAGTTTGGTTGCGGCAAACGAAGAGTCACCACATCGACAAACATTGACTGGCGGGCAAAATGTTCGGCAACCTGATCGCCGATAACATCGTAAGGTGAAAAATCGATGTTTTTGAAAAGCGGGAAATTTAATTCATCTGTTAACCAATTAGAATCAAGGGAGAAAACCTGATGGGGCTGCTCTTTCTCCATTCATCAGAAGTAGATATTTTTTCTTTGACGTGCTTTTATTTTACTGGATAACCTACTCCATTATATTTTTTTCATTCGTGATAAATTATCCGATTTTTATGCACTACATTTCGATATCCCACACCTTCCCCATTTCCATTATTGGTTCAAGCATAAAGAGTATTTTTTTCCTATTGTTTTCCAGTAATTATATTGTTATATAAAGCGATGATTGTGTTGAATCATCAAAAATTAAGGTCCCTCTACCGGGGATCGACCTCCTATCGTTCCGACTAAACTAGATTTACACTTCTGAGTCGGAGCTCGCTACCACTGAACTAAGGAAGCGAATGGACAGAGGTAGCTGATCTTGAATGAGAGGTAGGTAGTGAATGGATGCGAAGAGGTAGCTGATCAAACTATTGAAAGGTAGCAGATGTTCTTTAAATTACAAGTAAATTCAATGAAGTTATCTGGTCTGAAATTGGATTTTGTCTGGTTCCCTTGCAGTACCTAGTAGGTCAAATTTATCAAACGATGATATCAGACCATCTCGTCGACATATCGATATCATCGGACCGAAACATCAATGTTTAAAAAACATCGAGTGTAAAACATCGATGTTAAAAACATCGATGTTTCGATATTATCGATATCGATGTCCCATCCCTAATGCGGACCCCCCTACTACTTCTACGTATTCTTCGACTTTTCTACCTGCCTCAAACAAGATGTTTCGTTTGAAGATGATTGTTTGCTGTAGTCCTAAAAAGTTGTTTTCAATAAATTCTAGGTAACCTACTTATTCCTTCTTCTGGGCATCCAATGGATGTGAGTGAAAGCAATTGGGTAACCCAGGCCTAAGAAAAAAGGACGTTTTCGCTCTCAGAGTCGTCTTCAAGCCCAAAACAGTAGGCTAATCTAGTTTTCTCCATTTTCTACTCCAGGGAGATAACGGTCGCAGGCCGACAGAAAACGAGACCTCCTGCCGGACTTTGTAGAAAGTGATTGAGCTGAGTTGATTGAAAACTCAGCGGTCTCCCAGTGACCGAGAACCACAATGTGGAATGAATCGTATGAAACGAGAAAATGAGAAGGCAGATATAGCAAGTACGGTATTACAACAATGAAGCCACATTTAGTTCGAAAAGAAAGATTCGCTCTTCTCGAGCTGCAAGACTGAAAATCATTCATTCCGTCGCCTGTTTGTTTTTCTCCTCCCGAGCTAATTCTCAATTCCTGCCGCATCCTCCTGGGAAAATGTACCTCTGCGGGTTTTGATGTAGATCCCGCTCCACCTAAGTGGCCCTTCTTGTTAACGAAAATGAGCATTACCCTACAAGGGCGTGCATTTACCCGCTTAGCGTCGGCTGCTACTCGGAAATTAATTCCCATCTTGAAGCCTCGGGCCTCCAGTTCTCGACCTCTAACTGCCATTTACAGGTAACGAAACGGATTGTTAGGTGCTCCGGAACGGTTTCTCCTTACTTCAACAGTACCTATCAAACTAGTTATTACTTGTTATTTGTGCAAATCTTTACTCAAGCTTGATTGTTTTTTGGTCCTGAACTCTTTTCTCTTCTCCATTTCACCTGTGGAGGGAAAATTGGTACCTCCATTCGAGAAACTTCCACTTATTTTTGTCAGCCCCCAATTCCTACTAGAAAAACCAGGGCATTCTTGAGATATGGATGTAGAATTTCAAGATCATGACCAAAAGGTGATCAGGAGGAAAAAAGGCTATCATACGAATAAAATTAAGGGTTTATAAGCTAAAATGTTTTTGTGGGCTTCAGTATTATTGTGATCAAACTAGTAGAAAATTTAGGGAAAGAATAAAAGAGCATAAAAGGATTTCGGGGATAACTAAGATGATTCGGTTTTTGCAAGTCACCTGAAAGAATCAAATATAACTTTAGTTTTGATCCAACGAACAGATGGTACGTAGAATTTCCTCATTCATGCCCGCAGGGCTGATGTTGGTTGCACATGTAGGATGTGCTTGAAAAGTTCGCAATTCTTAACCCTGTACTACGCAACGTCTAATATACCATAAGTGTTTTCTGTTCAAATTTTAATAGTGTAGAAGATTTTTTCAGTTTTATCATGTTTTTAGAGGGCCAAGGGTACACTGTAGGGGAAAAATTGAAACAAATCCCAAAGAGAAAGTATCAAAAGTTTGATAAACTCGTTACGTCTTTGATTGAGACTGCTTAGTTGTATTGGTGAATTCACGTTTACTACATCATCTAATTGGTATGAGCAGCAATTGAGAAGTTATAAAAGCATACCCAGCTAGTAATTATTACTAGCGATACTTCCATTATTGTATTGTACGGATTCTTTTTTCCCGTTTGTTTTTTCTTTCAATTTTGTTATGATCGAAATAGAAAGTAATACATTATATTCAATAAAAATCTCATTCACTAGTGACTTGAAAGTTTAAGATATATAGGTACTTACTATAGGTACCACAAGAGTGGAAAATATTTAACATGTTTCTGGAGGGCCTAAACTATACTTAGGGGAGAAAATTTGAAAGAATCGCCATGGGGATAATTTTGCCAAGTACAGGGTTAAGAGTGTGTGTCTGGTAAATGTCTGAACGAGGTGATTCCACACGTTTCACCGTTCATTTCTGCAATGGGTTTGGTTCCCCTCTTCACAATGTTACCCACCACTGTTTGAGCTCGAAAGCCCGAAGTAATGATCTAAACGGTTCCGGGCTGAGCTCCAACATGGGGGGGGGAAAGAAGGTGTTTTTTTAGTGGGTTTGAATCCCACATAACATGGAGGACGCGGACCCTTCCAGGTATCTTACGAGATCCAACTCCACCTGTGGATCTTAAAGATTTTCTCACCTGACTGCCGAAAAAAAACATTTGAACCTTCAAACTTCTCTGAGCCAATAGGATTCAAGCTCTCCTTTCAATTATATCTGCTTCAATCTGATTGGGTATCCCTTGCACTCGATCTATGGGATTCAAGCTCCCTATCCCCTGTGACTGGATGTTACATTTTAAAAGGGTCACATGCCAGGAATCGATTCTACAGCTCATTTCCATCAAAAAGTGTCTCTTGGTAATCTTTTTTTAGAGGCTTCGTTTTCGAGTTATTTCACTTTTAAAATTGTTTTCGTGTTTTCGATCTTATCTCAGTAAAATGGCTATAACTCTTCTAATTTTCATGAAAAATTAAATCTGATTACGCCGTTGGAAAGAGCATAAAATTTCTTTTCTCCTTGATGGACATTTTGTTAACAAGTGCCTCTTTTAGGCCTTCAGGTAAAAATTCAGGTGTCGGATTCGGATTACAGAACCAATGAGATTTTGAAAAAAAAGTTGAAATTTCCAAATTTGACCAATTTTCTCTCGTTTCCCTATTTAAAAAATGGTTTTTCCATCAAGGAGATAAGGAATTTCACGCTCTTTCCAACGGTGTGATCAGATTTAAATTTTCATGGAAATTTGGGGAGTTACAGCCGTTTAACTGAGATAAGGTCAAAATCGCGAAAAAAAATCTTGAAAGTGAAATAACTCGAAAACAAAGAATCTAAAAAAATTACTAAAAGGCATTTTTTGCTGGAAATGAGGTCTAGAATCGATTCCTTGCCTGTGAATGGTTTAAAATGTAATACCCTGTATAACCTGTGCTCTCCTTAAGTATTTTAAATTTTTATAAAAGGCATTGAGGATGCTGGGATCAGAATTATGCATTTGGAAATTTCTGGATGAAAACATTCGAGCTGAATAAATAGAATGGATAATTTTGTGTGGTGGAATCCTAAGTAGGCTGTGATTCCTATTTAAACAGAGTTTCTCATGCTGTGATGTTATAAATAAATTGTTTGTTACTGATGATGACCTAACCGTCGGATTTAACTTTGTAACTCGCTACTGTCCTGGAAATACACAACGTTCTTCTTAACTCCGTTTTTTATTTTATGGCTGAATATCATTGGACGAATACCATCCCTAAACAAAGAACGAAACTCGTAAGTCGACGAATATCATGATCATGTTATTAGTTGTTTATACTTACAAATACATGAGCACGATTGAAAATGTGTATCCCACTTTCAATTTTACTGATTCAAAAGCAAAAAAAATAATCTCATTCATGTAAGTACCAAGGGCATCTAGGGAAAGAAAGTGGTGGAACGGCCCGAGCGCTATCTAACGACGATTAGATGGAGCTCTTCTTCTTTTTTGGCAAGATGGATGCACCTTCGTTATCGACCGGTGGTAATATCTGTAGATCCCTGCCTAATCTGTAGGAATCCAGAAATTTGCCCTCAATGAAAGAGGCAATACAATTTGTTTGAGGCATCAATAAGAAAGGCATTTAGTCTGAAAAGAAAATCTGTGTACTCGTAGGTAAACAACATTAATTTTTAAAGCATTCTATCATTTACGGAATAATTAGAAACACAACACAAAATACCTACATAATTTAAGCCAACTGATGAGAGATAACCTAGGTTTTTGAGCTCCGGAAGGTTCATCATTCGCTAAGCAGCGCTCACG